>JAOTQJ010179795.1:0-23418 GCA_025642045.1 Solanum sejunctum
TATATATTTCACTTAACTATATTAACTTGTATAGACTTCACATACTAAATTTATACAAGCATAGAGATAAATCGTTTGTCTACTTGGCTAGTAAAGCATAGGTTAATTCATAGATTTGTGAGCTTTGATTTTTCAAAGAATGGAGACTTTATCAATAAAGTCTGAAGATTGGCATTTCATTGTTGTAATTTTTTTTATGCATATGGGTATAATTATCTACGCTCTCAATGTGTCTATGGTGTAGCGCCTAACAGGCTGTTAGCTAGTATGTAGATCATCTTACGAGAATAAAGGATGATGTGGATCAACCAGAAGAGGTATGCATAAAAGTATTTGACTTCGAGAAGAATTCTAGAATTTTATTTATTTTTTGAGTTTGAAAAAGCATGAATTTTTAAAAACAAAAAATTATATGATATGTTGGAAATCTCTTATGATACTATACATACTAATTTTATACAAGAGTACAGTGACATATTTTAACAACAATCATGGTGAGAAGATTGTCATGTGATAAATAATAAAGTAATATCGTTAAAAAAAGATTATTTACTTTGAGTGAATTTTTATTTTAAAATAAGTTTATCCTTATAATGCTACTCCACGAATGTATTCTTATTTCACATTTTTTCACATAAAATAATATGTAGATTTTTTGTATAACTTAAAACGGTATATTAGACCATCAACAAAACATATATTTATAACGCAGATAGAGGGAATACCATGGGAACGACCAATTACGCGTAACATTAATTGTTGGGTCAAATAGAGTTCTGATGATGGACATAAGATCATGAAACATGTTGATTGATCAGGTCTTTCATTGCACTGTCTCGAAGAGAAAAAAATAAAATGTCATGAGATGCAAAATGCATGAAACACTTAGAGATATGATCACAACAGTAAAATAGGAGGTTAGTTCAGAAAATATAGGCGATCAAAGAAGTTGATATGAAAAAGGAGTTCCAAGAAAAGAAGAACTCTACTGGAGCTTGAAGCGGTACCTAAGGAGTTCGAACCAGAGTAGATCTCCTCAGCAACTGGACTAAATAAAGCAAAAATATTCAGAGTTCGTTATCGAGAAAAAAAGCAAAAAAGAGTCAGTAAAATTTAGAGTCTTGAGAGTCAGTCAGTTCATCTATTTCATTGGTTGAGTTTAAATCTAGGAAGTTGTTTAATTCGTTCTTGTTTGAGTCATATTGCTTTTCTTAGCTCAATAATCAATAAACTGGGACTAGAAATAGTCTTCAACTTAAGGGCAACTCGAAGACTTGGAAAACATCTTTGGAGGTTTATGTATGTGTAGTTAGGGCTCATTTGAAGTTTGTTGTGTCGTAAATTACTAGAATCTTATTATCTTTTTTGTTGAGGCTCAAATTGATTTAGTGAAGTTGAAAAAAATTTCTGTAGGGGTACAAATCGTGATTTTTCATCTTTTGTGAGCCGGGTGTTTCCATGTATTTGCTTTTACCTTCTGAAAATACGTCTGCAAATTTGGTTCTTCGATTAAGCAAATTCATAGGTTCTGCAAATCTAACATTAGCAATGCTAGGATTAATCTTTTCAAGGAAGCTTACCACTTATTTGTTGGCCGTTTCAACCATAAGGTCATTAAAGCAATTATTTGGGCCTCTCATTTTTTGGGATTCAAAATTTTTTCGTACATATATATATACTAGATAGGCAATGCCTATGCTGAGCACGGGCCCAACATGCTGATTATTCATGCAATTTATTTTATAAGTATGACTAAAATTCGACTAAGCTCAGTCAAAGACCTTCATGGTAATACAATAAAACATAATATTTAGACTAAATTCAGTCAGAGGCCTCCATACTAACAAAGCAGAACATGTCATCTCTATATACAATGGGTAAAATAGATAGAAGAATACTTAAGTACATCAACATTCATATATAATAGGATTCTTTTATCGGCAATATGTGCATAAGTACATTTGAATTCATCAATTCTTATAAGTAAGAGTTGTGGTCATCAGCTTAGCAAACAACTTTTTTATCATTCTATAAATCATCATATGAAGAAATTTAGGATGAATATCTAAAAATAGAAGTAAAATATAATAATTAATTAAAATATCAAAATGGATACCAAATTATTCTAAAAGTATCGTAAGCCACAACACAATGTTATTTTTTCAATGTAACAATGGAGGAGAAAGAGTACTAACAATGTTTTACTATAATTGCAAAACAAACTGTAAAAAAATTCGATATGCACAACCAATAATAATTTCAAATGTTTATTCAAATTATCAATAAAAAAAATGATCCAATTGTAGAAAGTGAGGTATACAAGTCTTGCACCTAAAAAAATTTCAATTATTGAAAACTCAATAAATGCTCAAAGTTTGCACTATAATTGTTTTAGTTTTTCTATAATTCAGGAACAAAACAAAATATAAAGACTAAGCCTTTTTTGTGATTTTAAAAAATATAAAGATTAAACTTTATATGTGACAGAGCTTCGTGGATGAGTAGATTCTAATCTAATTTTAAAACTTCTCAAAAAAGCCAACTCACCATTATGCATAGTTAAGAGCCTATTACTATTACAAAGAAAATGAAGTAGGTATATGAGTTTTTAGCTGAAATAAGCAAATATTGTAAATGAAAAATAAAGAAAATAGAAGTAGGTACATGGATTTTTAGCTAAAATAGCAAGAATGAGATATTTATTATAGACAGTACACGAGTACAACTGATATTTCTATAATTGAGTTATATGTAAATGTCTAGTTTTTTTTTAAGGAATGGATATTTGGATTGAGCAAATCAGTAGATATTTGATATGAATATTTATCATTTATCCTTGTATAATAAACACAATTATAAATCTATAACGATATTTCTAGAATTACGTTATGTGTATATTTTTAAAAATATTTTAGAATAGAAATTTGGAGTGAGATATTTTAAATGGTTATTAACTATTTGCTCTTGAATGATAAGCATGATTACAAATATGTCATTGATCGTCTATGAGTTGACTTTTTTATATAATATATATATATATATATATACTGTATTAATTTGAAAAGGATAATGAAATAATTTTTAGGTAATTGTAACATCTATTTTACTGTCTCATATTAATACCCTCCTACTTTACTCTTTTCATTCCCCTTTTAGTACCTTTATTGTCTTATTATTGGATATTCTTAGGGGTGACAATTGGGTGAGTTGAATTAAATTTGAGTAGGTTATAATGAGTCAAGATAATAAATGGGTCAAGACTCAACTCAATTCAAAGTTATTTGGGTTAAAATAGATTGGGTCAAAACGGGTTGAATAGTGGATTATAGAGCGGATCAAGCCCCAACTCGATCCAACTTTTACTAAGTTTTACTTAATTTATTTATTCTTTTTTTTAATGTTTTAGTACTTAATTAAATTATATTTTTCTTTATATTGGCTATATAAAATATATCAAATTAAAAAAATACTTAAAAAATTTTGATAAGGTCTCTCTCAAGTCAATTGAGGTTGAATAACAACTCAATTTTAAATGGGTTGGGTTGAGATGGGCTAAGTTAATAAATGGGTGGGTTAACCTTCAACGGATTGGGCGGATTGAGTGGGTCGGGTTTAATTTTTCCACCCGTAGATATTCTAAAATCTCTTAAATAGTCGAATCTTTTACATTAGGCAAACTCTATTATTGTTTGTTTACAAAAAAGAACAAATTTATTTTTTGTTATGTTCTTCTAAATTCTCAAACTCTTGCGTTAGATTTTATTATTTTTAATTTTGTAATAGTATTTTTTATCAAAAATTAGCATTCTTACATTCTTACTTCATAAAGTCTATGTACACTTCAACCTTCTTCAAATCTCACATGTAAAATTACATTGAGCAAGCTATTATTTTCGTTTTATACATGTCAAATAAAAAAACTAAGTCCCCTTTATAAAATTTAGCTTTAGGCCCCAATCACATATGTGTGAGTGATAATACAATATTTTGCATTGTCATTGCTATATTTATCCAATATTTTGACAAGTTAAGGGACGATCAACCTCAATGGATCCAATATAAAAATCTTCTTTTGGGCGAGAGAGGTTTTGCCTCTATCCTATGCTGGCTACTAGTTTATTTAGTTGGAGTTGCCTCTACTTTTATCCATCGATGCTCAATACTACTCCAACAAGACTCAATATGTTCATATGCTCAATCAAGTAAAATACTCATATCATCTGATCCAGTCTCATTGGACTTTAACTTAAAAAATTCAAACTCATCTAAAATCATCATACTCTTTCATTTAGAATATACTTCCAAAATCATTCACATCTCGTCAAAATTATTTCTTAAAATATTATTTGACTCAATACTCAAATTCATTTAAACTTAATTCCCTTACTCTTTCAAAATTCAATAAAATATGCATAGGCTCTGTTTAAAATCATAATACATTTAATGCATGAAAACTATTAATCTCAAATCTCAACTTAAATTAATGCATCATAAAATTGTGGTCATCAACTCAATGTAGCTTCATGGGAATTTCGAATAACAATCAAATAGTTTGAGAGTACTGGTGGAGCCAAAGTATAATTAGAGGATTAAGATTCATCCAAACCCCCTTCAGTAAAAAATTTAAATTTTCTTTGATAAAAAATTATATTATCTATATATGATAAAAATAATTTTATATGTATATATAATAGATGCAACAATTGTTTGATTAGTTTGTGTGTCTACTTCTTAAAAATTTTGAACCCCCAGAATTTGCCACTATCTGAGAGATAGAAATAACAATAATCTCAATGCACAATTATGTGAGACCCAACAGAAGAAGAATTAATTCATTCAAGAATTCAAGAAACTAGGTTTAAAATCAACTCAAACCCAATCAACATGGAACTTAGATGTTGGGTGCATGGACGAACTCAATCCAATGCTATGAATAGACTTACATATTTGAAAGAATTAGATTCTTAATGAAATTCGAAGAACTCAGTGAATGCCCTCGAAACTCAAGCTTTTCTCCTCTATAATCTTGCTCTCAAAATACTTGAAATGTAAATAGGATAAAAGACATATAAGGTACTGAAAAGGGACCTAAATCAATCTCAAAACGTCAAGATTTTGATTTGAAAAGGGAGAAAAAGATGAAAATATTGCTCATTAAAACTATCAAAATGAACCACAAAATCCCATTTACAATTCATAGTCTGATATAAGGAAGAAAGTCTTTCGTAGAAATTGGGCATAAATCTGGGTTCCTAAACTTTGGATCTATGATCACTTTCTATAGATCGTAGATCCTTTTATGAGCTCAACCTGCATGTTCAAATACAAGAAGTACTAAGACTATGATTTCAGGGCTAGAAATCATAAAATTCATCTATTGGTATTGAAAGAATATGGGACCCTTCTTGTAGATTAGTCAGTAACTCAACTCAAGGTTGCAGAATTTGGGTTCTACGAAGGCATTCTACGAGTTATAGAAACTTCTACAGTTCATCGTATAACTTGTAGAACTCAAAAATTTTTACTGAGTCTTTGAACTTTTTATACAAATACCATCTACAATCCATGATTTATTCTGCGAGTCATAAATACCATTAGTAGAAAGTCCAAAGAGAATAATCTATCTAAACTAGTACTGATCTACGAGCCCTATCTACACCCTATAGTTCAACCTACGGTCTGTAGATGGAGTTCGTAAACCTCAACTGGTGCAAAGGTGAATTAAATTTCTCTACTTTCTGAATTGATCTAAGTTATTACAATACTTGCTTGTTCTAGTATTGAGAGAGTTAAGTTGTGAATTTGAAATTATCATAGAAAATCGCAAATTAAACTTGTTTTAAAATATTTGTTAATGCTTTAAGAGATAATTCTTCAGTTAAAGATTCAACGTGCCTTGTATGTACTTTGTATTTGTGTTTATTTCTATAATTCATCCAAGCAATAAATTTATGAGAATGCTTTTGTTGAGTACTTTTTCCAATAATTTTTTCTTCCTTTACGGGAGTGTCTGATTAAGGTGGACATATTTTTTTTATTTGCATTAAGGTTTAAGACTAATTAAAATAATCTTTTTTTTCATATCTAAAGATTAAGGGCTGTTTTGATTATGCAATACATATAAAAGATTAAAATAATTATAATTTATATATTAAGGACTATTCAATTACGTAACACATATTAAAAATTAAAATAATTACTTTTTCCTACTATATTGCAGTGTGAGTGATGATATTGGCATTTTAAAAAGTGTGCTTGATGGATTAAAAATTCAAATTGAGGGCAATTGTGTCGTATAACTAATTCTCCTTTTTAAATGGCATATATTGAGTTAGTGGGTCCCATTAAATTATTTTTTATATTCTTTTGAAAATCAAGAAAAAGTTTTTTTTAGGATGTGTTTGATACCGACGAAAATATTTAATTTTCTCATGTTACGTTATTTTAAATATTTTTTAAAAAAATTTCACCTATCAAATATTTTTTAATTTTTTTCATATTTCCTAGCTTTAAATATTTTACAAAATATTTTTCACTTACCAAATATTTTCTAATTTTTTCATGTTTCCTAACCTTAAATATTTTAAAAAATCTTTTTCACTTACCAGCCAAATATAAAACAATTTTTTCAAAGACACTTTAATGAAATGTAATGCAACAGAAAATATGTGAAAATATATTCCGAAACATTTAAAACAGAAACTTACATTCAAATTAGAAATTTATTTTTATGTTATATTTAAAATTATATTACTTTAAAATAAACAGTTAACATAAACAGCAATGATTGAATAATTTTGTTAATATATATGAAGCTTTATTGTCGAAGACAAGAAAAAATTGCATATTATTAATTGAATGGCAACACTAGATACACAAAACATAAGAAATAAACACCAATACAAAATCATAAGTTTATGTCACTCGACCAAATGAAAAACCAACCTCAACTCTTGTTCAATGTGTTGTGAATGTCAATAACAAAACGATACTTAACATCCGATTTCAAAAGGCGATCCAACGCTGTATTCACATAGTCCATTGGCACTACTTCAACATCTGGTGTTATGTTATGCTTGGCCGCGAAGTCTACCATGTCTTGTGTCTCCTTTATCCCTCCTATCGCGCTCCCCGCCACCAACTTCCTTCCTGTTACCCACATCATATACTCATCAATATTTCCGGTGAAAAAAATGAGACCGATTCAAGAATAAACGTACCTAAAAGCAGGGGAAAAACAGGCAACTCTAGTGGTTTTTCAGGGGCGCCAACCATCACAAGCTTCCCGTGAGTTTTCAACAAACTAATCAATGGAAGAAGAGGGTGAATCGCAGAGACAGTATCGATGATGCCATCGAGTGAGCCTGCTGCAGCCTGCTCACATTACACACAAACGAAAATTAGTATTATTCTTAAGTTTTTAAAAAAATCATAGTTGATTGACGGACCAGCAATTGATCAGGATCACGACTGACCAAAAATGAATCCGCGCCTAAACGCTCAATTGCCTCGTCTTTCTTACTAAGAGATGTACTAATGACAGTAACTTTGGTTCCAAACGCCTTAGCAAACTTCACAGCCATATGTCCAAGTCCGCCAAGACCAACAACACCAATGTGCATTCCAGGCTTGTCAAGCCCAAAATATTTCAACGGGCTATATGTTGTGATCCCTGCACATAACAGAGGAGCCGCTTCCATTGGTAAACTTTCCGGCCAGTGAACCACGTAGTGCTCATCCGTTACCATGATATCGGAGTAACCACCATACGTGGGGGTTCCATCGGAGTAAACACCATTGTATGTCATTATCTGATCGGGACAATAATTCTCGAGATCGTTGACACAGTTCTCACATTTTCGACATGATCCCACTAAACATCCAACTCCAACTTTGTCACCAACCTTAAATTTCTCCACTTTGCTACCAATTTCAGTTACTATACCAACAACTTCATGCCTATGAGAGATATTGACACTTACAAAATATTCAAAAAAGAATTTATACTGGCATCCATAATCCCATAAGTAGGATCTGAACAAGATAAAATATATAACAAAGAACATAGTATAAAAGAGACGGAGAAAATTCAAACTTACCCAGGTACCATTGGATATATGCTATTGCTCCATTCATTCTTGATCTGATGAAGATCAGAATGACAAATTCCACAATACGTAACCTTGAACTGCACATCTTTTTCACCAGTCACCCTTCACCCGTTCCAAATTAACCAAAACTTCATTAATGTATATTATATGTATAGTATAAGTATACATTATGTACATAATCAATAATACAGGTTAAACTACACTTATAGTGTGAAAAGTCTTTTGACGTACTGTCACTATGTATTACGTAAATCCAAAAAAACAAATGGTAACGATAGAACGAATTTGTACCTCCTTGAGAAATTGAAAGGAGAAAGAACCCCAGAAGTGTCTCTAGCTGCCCATCCAAATGCCTTTACATCCTCTTGTGATTTTTCCATTTTCTTGATTTGCTTATTTATTTTTCTGGAGATATTACAACAATTTATCTTGAGTAGTTTTAGGCTGTATTGATTTTGATTTGAATATATAGGCCTTTCAGTTGAAAGCTAATGACGTAGTCGATGAGGTGTGAAGCAAATACCCCGTCATGGCTTTTCTGTACAATTTGCCTTTTTATGGAAAATAAACATTATAGTAATATTATAAGATTTTTCTGGTATATGCTTCATTATTACATGACCAAGGTCTAGTCTGGCTGCTAATTTTTATATTTTCTAGTGTTTGTATTTGTTTAAAATACTAGTTAGGAGCGTTCGTGTTTGCATCGGTCTGTTATTTTTTTTTATCTCAATTTATATAAATATATACTTTTTAAATTTTTTTTGTTGATAATTATTAGACTTATAGTATTTATATTTTATATTATGTGGCATTGATAAAAATTTCAAATTTAAATTGATAATTATTAGGACCTATAGTACTTTTTACATAATTTTGAGTAACATGATAAAGTTTATATATATATATATTAAAGTACTTTTTTATATTAATATAATCATTGAAAAATATTAAAATGATTATTTTATTTTATCTTTTCAGTTAAAAAAGAAAGACCTTATATAATTTTGTGTTTGTTTTATCCTAATTCTAGTATTTAAGCTGAAATAGTTGAGAAAATAATTTATCAGGGCTAATCTTGTAAAATTACAGTTGAAATAGCTGATGAAACATAACCAATCTGAAGCAGACACGTCAATAAGCAAGTGACTTGGAAATATATATTAAATTTAAAAATTCATAAAAATATTTTTGTAGGTCCCATATAATAATGACGAAGAAGTAAATTGTTTAAACAAACATGACGAAAAACTGTCTACTTATTCGCAAGGGTGATTGGCCTCAATTTTTATTTTAGCAATAATAAATTAGAGATTTTTTTTTTGAAAAAAATACTAAGTAAATATTATTTACAGTAAAGATTATTTATATCATATAAAAAGAAAGACTTATTAAGAAAGAATTATTAGAATAAGTTTGACACAATTGAAGTATGATTATATATGATAGAAAAGAATTATTGAATGAAATTAATTATAATTTTTTTAAATAATTCTGCATTTCAAAGAGATTGAAGAATTATATTCCTAAGAAAATATATTTTTTTTAAATTTAAAATCTTTATTTAATTTTTGTCTTAGGTCACTAATGTGTTTAAATCGTCCATGCTTATTCGCCCTCCTTAATATAAGTACTAATAGATATTGGCCCGCACAAGTGTGTTTTATTTTAGTGTTCGCAAAAGATAAAATAAAATGGCAATGTAAGGACTCCTCAATTTGAAGATGTTTCTTTTGGAGGAATTGTTCAAGATGGCCAACATAAGTGGAAAATTGGTATAATTAAATAATTAAATATGATCGTATATAGTGTAAAATTATTGTAATACTAGAAAAAGCTGGTGTTTGGACTCATTAAATATATTTGATTATTTTTATATTTTTATTCGTAAAATTATATTTGATTTTGAAATATGATATCTCATTTGTTTTAATTTGTTTGTTCTTTTTTCTTTTATTTGTATCAAAAAGAATGTCTCTTTACCTTCTTTTTAGTAACTTTTAGAATTTAGCTTTTTACAAGACATATTTCTAAAGGAGCAGAAACAGACAACTCAAACAGGTAAGTCGATGAATAACTGCCTACTTTGGAATGTTGTGATTGGTTTGACGGTAAGGAACCACCACTTATATATATAGATTATTTTATCAGTGCGATATAGTAAAATCATAGTTGAAACAACAAAAGTCTTATTAGGGACAATATTGTAAAATTACAATTGAAGCAACTAAAAAAATATAATCAACTAGCTGAAGCAGACGCGTCAATAAACATCTGCCATAAAAAGGTTTAATTAAAAAGTCTATAAAATATTTTTATGAGTCCTACATGATAAAAAAAGTAGAAGCAGATAGGTATAGAAGACTCTCTCTGCCAAAAAAAGATTTAATAAAAAAGTGCACGAAATATTTTTATAAAAAAAGTAAAAGCAAACAACTCAAATGGACGTATTAGGGGAGAGATGTCTGTTGTCACATTTCTATTGACATAAAAAGATTTAATTAAAATGTACATAAAATATTTTTATAAATCCTATATGACAAAAGAGTAGAAGCAGATAATTTAAACAAACATGACACAAAAATTTTTGATTGATTTAGTGATCGTACCTGGACATGTCGCTCTTATTCATATAGAAGATGCTTCACATATCAAACCACAAAAAGAAACACAAGAAAATTGAAATAAATGAAAAAATCCAACAGGCAACTTCCTATATATACTTTAAACAGAACCGAATAATTTTGTTCCAAATCATATATTTATGTTAAAAATACATTTAATATATATAATTAATTTATACTCAATAAAAATTTAAAAAAATAAAAAATTGATAACTCAAAATATTAGGCATCCACTTCTATTTGAAAAGTAAAATTACCTGAAAAAAGAAGTGCCGCCATAAGAATTAATTGATTCAACGTGTCTAATGATTTCATGTTAATGCCAATTAATCTGGACTCAATATGTCTCGTTTCTTGAAATACAGAAAAGGTATAGTCCAATTTTGAATGAATATGCAGTGAGTATAGAAAAGATTAGAGTCAGTCCAAAGAGTTAAAGCCAGCTCAGTGAGGGCTTACCAATCGTGGGAATTTAATCCACGTTAATTAGAATCATGTAAGTATTAATTATACAGAAGTTAGTTACATAGGATTTAATTATAAATTAATATATATTTTTAACAAATGAATAAATAAATAAATTTGATTATTTCGATCAATTCTTATCAATGTTTAACATACAAAAATATATAACTAATATCGATACATATATTATATAATTTAAATTAATCAGCGATTCGATTTGTTGTAGGTGGAAAAATTTTCAACTTTTATAGAAAGAAAAAAATTAAATAAATAGTATAATTTATAAATAAAAAGGTACATAATAAAAAATAATTTTGAAAGTAAAATATAAGATAACTAATATTTGTATTGAAACTGTCGATTCCATCATAATTCTCAATATGACATTGTTTTATTTTCATCTATATTTAATATAGATATTTTTCGTTGAATACATACTTAAATTAAATTAAGAAAAAGAGAAATGATGAAATATTTTATATTGTAAATGGATAATTTGCATCTAAATCTTTCTTTTATCTATAAAAAAAATTAATAAAAAATAACAAAAAAAGTTGGAAGTAAATTAGTAGGGGTAGATATGTAATTTTATAATTTTAATCCATGTATAACTAATAATCATATCACTTATTTCACTTTCTATCCCACATATAGTTATACATAGATATCCTAAAAAGTTATGTTTGTATTAGTTATGTAGAATTATTAAAATTTAACCAAACACCATATAAAGTTAATACATCAATAACTTTTACACAATATTTAGGAACTATTAGCCAAATATGGTATAAATTATGTTGACTTTTATACATAATACTAAACTTCTACTAAATATAGTAAAATTAATATATTTTTTTATACACAAATAACATGATTCTTGTAATCAAACTACCCCTTAATGAAACTCCTACAATTTCGATACCTGATCATTATTTATGTTCTACTCCCTGTGATTGCTTGACTTTCCCTTGTTCTTTCCTTCGAACTTGGAGCAACTAAGATGTTTCTTAATGAATCAGGTTAAAACTTGAATTAGTTGTATAATATTAATTTTGTATAAAAACTAAGAAAATAATTATTGATAAGGGTCCTATACACATTTACTTCTTATATTTTTTAAGGACATTAACTCAATGATAAACTGAGGGTATGATAAGAAAAAGAATTTGTCCTAATTTGATTTATCAATGACAAATAAAAGTGAAAATCAAATTTAAATTTTTTTAATAAAAGTGAAAATCAAATTTAAAAATTTTTGACAACTAAAAATGAATGGAAGGGGTATTGAATAGACGAAATAGTTAGGAAATGATGTTTTTATTTTTAAGAGAATTGTTTTTTTAAATAAAAATTAAAATATGTTAATTAGTTAAATATGAAAAAAGAGAAGAAGATATTTTCTGCCACCAAACACGCCCATAAAGGTCCTAACTATTAAACTAAAACAAAAAAAACGAAACAAGAAATTAAAAGGAGAAAAGAGAACAGCTACGAAGTAACAAACAACAAAGGAAAAACTAATTATGTGAACCATAATTATTTGCAACAAATTCTAAATATATGAAAAGAATTAATCACAAGTAAAATCCAAAGAAATAAGAATATTAGTGATAAAAGTACAATTATGTTCCTCTTGATTTTTCTCTGCTAAGATTCTTTGTGATTTAAGGGTCATATATAGTGACATATTTCTCAAACTAGAATGATATGGACCTCCTTGAGATTTTTTTGATCTTTATTGATCTTTCTGAATATTTCACGAATTTGTGAAATATTCGACATGTCTCTTTAAGAGAATATAATACTTTTATATAGATATAAGCTAAAGAGAGTAGATTAGCCTCTAAGAATTCTAACCGGAATCAAACAATTCTTGTAAAGTCTCACCGAATTCAAATGTCTGCAAAGACCCCTCACTTCAAAGCTTGTCGGAGTGTAGACTTGATGAAACTCAAATATGAGCTTTGAAGTACTATTTTTTCACTTTTGCAATTTTGAGGCTTTTTTTTTGTGAGTGAAAAGATGAAGGGCAGATCTGGCCCCACTGAACATACCACTTTATTGATAATAAATAGGCCGACGTCGACAAAATAATCAAGGCTAAAAAATATCACTATAATTGTTGTGTTTTATTTCCATATGTGAATAGTACAATCTCTGTGGATCCTTTGATTTGTCTTTTCAAATATCACTTTAAAGATTCTTGAACTTGATCTTGAATATTTTTGAACTTGATGAATTTATTTTAACTTGTACTTGAGTTCAAAGGCATTTGGAATTGATTTTAAATCTTGCAGTCTTGATCTTGATTTGTGGATTTGATGAAGTTGTGCTTTTCTTGAGCCTATTGCCTCCTGAATATAACAGAATCATCAGAAATCCAATTTGAATATCCAAACTCAATATGCTGACCAAAGTCAAACCTTGATCTAATTTTGATGAAGACACTGCAATTTTGATGATGGACAATAAATATGAAACAACTTGGTTAATCAGGTTCTCTTGGGCTGATTCTCAAAGAGTCTTGGACATGTCAGCAACAAGTGCGAATTGGATAAATTCTCTTGGGATAAGCTTCAAAGAAATACACTCCAACAAGGACACAAGGAAGAGTCTAATAGGATAGATTTCCATCGAATGAAGAACTTTATGACAAGAAAGAGTCAGTAGATCCTGAGGAGTCTAAGTCTCAGAAAAAGTCTCGGCATATTCGATTAAATAGAAGAAAATGCAGAGAAAGAGGCCATCGAGATATAACGAGCAAAAAGGCAGTGTGTGAGTCAGAGTCTTGGTCATTGAAGAAATAAGTGTTAGATTTATTTCTTTAAGTTGAGTTTAGGAAGTTTTTCTTTTTCATTGAGTCATCATTTAGAAACTGAAGTTAGGAAAAGTGTTCAAGTTGAGGGCAACTCGAAGTCTAGGGGAACATAAACCTTGGAAGGTTTGTCTGTTAATAGGATTAGTAGAAGTTTGCAGTTTCTTTGAACATTAGGAACTTGTAATCCTTTGGCTCACGTTACTTTTACTGAAGTTGAAAAAAATTCTGTAGGGGTACAGGTTGTGATTTTTCACCTATTGTGAGTTGGGTGTTTCCACGAAAAATCTATGTATTCATTTTTGGTACTTCAGAGAAATAAGTTGACAAACTTGGTTCTATTATTAGGCAAATGCATAGATCGAGCAAACTTACAATTGATATCAGAGCGGGTGTTCTTGTTAAAGGCTAATACCTAAGAATTGATCAGAATGAATACTGCACCACCTCTTGGACATTGAGAAGGACAATCATCTATTAGACCACCACTTTTCAACAAAACTTACTTTTATTGGTGGAAGGCTAGGATGGGAGACTTCATGCAAAGAGAAGACTACGAGCTCTGGGACAGAATCACTATTGGGCCTACCATTTCCAGGAAGATTGTGGATGGTCAACCGGTTCCCAAGGAAAGAAGAGAGTTTACTGTTGATGATTTCGTGGCTATGAGAAAGAATGCTAAAGCCAAAAATATCTTAGTTTGTGGACTAGGACCTGATGAGTACAACAGGATATCGAACTGCACCACTGCCAAACAAATGTGGGATGCTTTGACAATCCCATATGTAAGTTCTGCTCAAGTTTGGAAGTTTAGGATTGCCATGCTATTCACTGAGTATGAAACCTTCCAGATGAAGGAAAACGAGTCTCTGTAGGACATGATAAACAAACTCACTTTTCTCATTAATGAATTGGGATCCTTGGGAAAGATCATTACTACTGAGGAACAAGTTGAGAACATTCTGAGAATCTTGCCCAAATCTAAGTGAGATGTGAAAGTTACTCCCATCACAGAAGCAAAGAATGTTGAAACTATGACCTTAAATAAATTGGTTGGGAATCTCAGGACATATGAAATGAATATAGAGGTTCTAAATTAAGAAATGGTAACAGGAGAGAAATCACTAGCGTTGAAGGTTGCCTCTGATGATGAAGGATCAAATCTAGATGAGGATCAGATAACATTTCTAGCTAAGAATTTTAAAAAGTTCCTTAGGAAAGGGGAAGGAAAAGACAAGCGAGAAACAGGTAATCAGAAATGGTCAAAAGACACAGAAAGTAAGAAATAGTCCGATGATAAGAATAAATCAGGATGTTACAAATGTGGAAAAATGAATCATCACATCAAACAATCTTCTCAATGAATAATTGAGTGGAAGAAGAAAAGAGCTGAGAAAAAATGCAGAAAAAGCTGCAAAACAAAAGGAAAAAGAGGAATATGCTATGACGACTGCTTGGGAATCCGGAATTGAGGACTTTGACACTGAGGATGTAGATGAAACTGCCTTCATGATTGCTAAGGATTCTGATCTAGAGGAGAATGACAAGTCTGAGGTAAGTATTGTTGAACAAAAAAAAAGTTACATATTTTTTTTTAAAAAATAATTTTGTTAATAAATGGAACAATTGATGATTTTCAAGAAATAGCTAATGAAAAGGATCAGCTAATAAAAGATTTTTCAGATAAAAAATTTGAAAGTCTTGAGATAAAGAACTATTTGAAAGAGGCAAATGAAGAAAATGAGAAGTTAAAGAGACAAGTTAAAAGTTTTGATAGTCTTGTGCTAAACTTAAAATCTGAAATTCTCTAGTTGACAGTGATTGAAAAAGGTAACAATAAAATAAGTGATGGACAACAAAAGGTAGAGGCAGAATTAAAAGAATGCAAAATTGAGTTCTTTAGTGAGAAAGAGAAGGTTAGAAAATTGACTCAGGAGATTTTCCCCCTAAAATTGAATTTAGAAAGAGCTAATAGGTGGACTCAGTTATCTAGAATTGTGAATCATCTTACAAATAGGAGTCACAATGAGAAAGCTAGAATAGGATTCTACCAGGAGAATGTCACCATTTCTGACTTATGCTATCTGTGTAGTAAAGTTGGTCACCCAACTACTGAGTGTCCAATTGCTAATAATATTAGAAACAAGAACATGAGTCATGTGTACAAAAAATGGCCTAAGAATAACATCAGAAATAGGTCAAGGAACATGTTACCTAGTTGGGCTAAAAGAGATCTCATTCATCCATTTTACAACAAAAAAGGACCCAAGCTAGTCCGGGTTCCTAAAACTAACCCTTGATTTGTTTTGCAGGCTGCAATGAAAAACTGGTACATAGATAATGCCTGCTCAAGGCACATGACTGAAGACAAATACAAGTTCATTTCACTTACACCTATGAAAGGGGGAGAAGTATCCTTCGGAGATAGAAGAAAGGGTACTGTTGTTGGAGTTGGGAAGATTGGAAGAAATGAATCAAGGGCCTTGGAAGAAGTCTAACATGTGAATGGATTGAAACACAATCTGCTGAGCATCTCTCCATTGTGTGATAAAGGTAACAAAGTAACATTTACTTCTACAGGTTGCAGGGTAAAGAAGTTGGACACAAAAAAGATAGTAATTCTAGCAAAACGATATAAGAATGTCTACAAGGCTGATATCATGGGAATACTAGGTACACATTTAAAATATTTAAGTGTTATAGCTGATGATCCCTTACTTTGGCACAAAAGACTTGGTTATGTAAGTCTGAAACAGTTAAACACTCTGACGTCAAAGGACATGGTTATAGGGTTGTCTAAAACTAAGTTCAAAGACAACAAAGTATGTAGTGCATGTGTAAGGGGGAAGCATGTGAGATCATCCTTTAAGTCAAAGAATCGGGTAAGTACAACCAGGTGCCTAGAACTGGTTCACATTGATCTTTGTGGACCTATGAGGGTAAGAAGCAGAGGAAGTAAAAGGTATATGCTTGTCATTATAGATGATTATTCAAGGTTTACTTGGACACTGTTTTAGCTTTTAAAGAAGAGTATTTTGATATTTTTTCTATTCTCATCAAGAAAATGAAAAATAAATTAGAGACTTAATTTTCATAATATTTGACCATGGCACAAAGTTCGAGAATGCAAAATTTCTAGAATTCTGCTCAACTAACGGTATAGATCACAATTTCTCTGCTTTAAGGGCACCTCAGTAAAATGGACTAGTAGAAAGGAAAAATAAGACTTTAGAAGATATGGCTAGGTCAATGATGATAGCTAGTAACATGGCTAAAAATCTTTTGGTTGAAGCTATAAATACTGTTGCTTACATTCTGAAAAGATGCATGTTAAGGCCAATCCTGAATAAACCTCCCTATGAGTTACTTAAAGGCAGAAAACCAAATATCTCTCGTTTTAGAATATTTGGATGAAAATGCTTTGTTCATAATAATGGTAAAAATAATTTGGAAAAATTTGATGCCGGAAGTGATAAGAAAATTTTTCTAGGATATTCTTCACATAGCAAAGCATATAGAGTGTTGAATAAAAGAATTAATTGTGTGGGAGAAAGTGTTTATGTGATTTTTGATGAACATAATAGTGTTTTTGAGATTGATCTGCAGGATGACCATGAGCTGGAACACAGGACAGAGAACAACAAATGGAACCTGGTCCATCTGTAGTACAATCGTGTTTTTCAACAAAGCAACCTGGAAGCCTACAGGCAGGGGGAACAATAGATTCTGGACTTCAATGTGCTGATGTGGGGTCTGCTCAATTAGAATCAACAAATACTGAACACCCTTAAGGGTTTATGCTGAAAAGCTAAAATATTAGAACTCACACCCCTTGGAAAATATGTTAACTGATCTAACATCTAGAATCACAACTAGATCAAGGATGAAGAATCTATGTGCACTCCAAGCTTTCTTGTCACTGATGGAACCAAAAAAGGTAGGAGAAGCATTGGAGGATGAAGATTGGATACTAGCAATGCAGGAAGAGCTAAATCAGTTTGAAAGAGGTAAAGTATGGCATCTTGTACCTAGGCTAGAAAGAAGGACTGTCATTGGCACAAAG
This sequence comes from Solanum sejunctum, assembly GCA_025642045.1. Classification (NCBI taxonomy): domain Eukaryota; kingdom Viridiplantae; phylum Streptophyta; class Magnoliopsida; order Solanales; family Solanaceae; genus Solanum; species Solanum sejunctum. The sequence continues at coordinate 18,079 of JAOTQJ010179795.1, forward strand.
TGGGTATTCAGGAACAAGCTTGATGAGTATGGAACAATTACAAGAAACAAGGCTAGACTGGTGGTCCAAGGGTATAATCAAGAAGAAGGCATAGACTATGATGAGACCTTTGCTCCGATTGCTAGACTTAAAGCTATAAGGTTACTCATACCTTTTGCAGCCTACAAGGAGTTCACTCTTTACTAAATAGATTTTAAGAGTGACTTCTTAAATGGATATTTGAAGGAGGAGGTATATGTGAAGCAACCTCCTGGATTTGAGAGTTCTGAACTTCCAAATCATGTGTACAAGTTAGATAAGGCGTTGTATGGGCTAAAACAAGCTCCTATAGCTTGGTATGAGAGATTGTGAAAATTTCTCCTAAATTATGGGCACACTAGCGGTAAAATTGATAATATAGTATTTTTAAAAACAAATGGCAAAGATTTGTTGATTGTACAGGTATATGTTGATGATATCATCTTTGGATTAACAAATGTGCTCATGACTGAAGAATTTGCTAAACTAATGAATGGAGAATTTGAGATGAGCATGATGGGAGAACTTAACTTCTTGTTGGCGTTACAAATCAAGAAGAATCCTACCGGGACCATCATTCGTCAACAGAAATATGTGAAGAAGTTTTTCAAAAGATTTAAATTCAAAATGGAGGGTGCTAAAGATATAGATACTTCCATTGTGATTGCAACAAAACTAGACATGAATGAGAAGGGGATATCAGTAGAACAAAAGATGTACAGAGGAATGATTGGATATCTCTTATATCTCACTTTCAGCATACCTAACATTGTATTCAGTGTGGAACTCTATTATAGATTTCAAGCAAATCCCAAGAGTCACATCTCAAGGCTGTGAAAAGAATATTCAGGTATCTCAAGGGAACTTCAAACTTAGGACTGTGGTATTCTAAAGGTAGTAATTTTAATCTTGTAAGTTGCACTGATGTTGATTATGCTGGTTAATTAGTGGACAAAAAGAGTACTTCAGGTATGACACACTTTCTTGGAACATGTTTGATTTTCTGGTCCACTAAGAAATAAAATCTAGTAGCCTTGTCCACTACTGAGGCTGAGTATGTAGCAGCTGGCTCTTGCTATGCACAAATGTTCTGGATTAAGCAACAACTAATGGATTTAGGTATGGATGTTGGATGTGTTCCTGTTTTGTGTGACAACACTAGTGCCATTAATATTGCTAAGAATCCAGTACAACATAAAAGAACCAAGAATATTGATATAAGACATCATTTCCTTCATGACAATATACAAAAATGTCTTGTTTCAATAATGTTTTGCCCTATTGAGAAGCAGATTGTTGACATTTTCATTAAGGCATTAAGTAGAGAAAACTTTGAATAAATCAGACTAGACTTGGGGATGACTAAGATTGCATAAACTCCCCCCCTAATGATTGGTTAGGAATTTGATTTCTTCTTTTTGCATTCTAGAAATGTTACTTCAATTTATCTATAACATGAAAAAAGAAAATTATTTGAAATATATATATATTTGAAAAAAAATATATGTCTTCTAGTCAGTCAAATTGTCTAATGGTATATATGTATATGTGAGTGTGTAGATTACTATATTCAAGATCTTTAAAGATGGATTACATCAAGCTGTCAGGCATGAAAATTTAAGTGTATTAAAATTACTCCTGCAATAGTGAAACAGGTCATTCTGTCTGGTTCAGTCGTCCTAGTCCTTTAACACCTTCCTTTTTACCGCCAAAACGCCAAAATATAGCTTTATCTGCAAAACATCTTTTCAAATTCAGAGACTCACATCACACCTCTTCCACTTCCCAAATTCATTTTTCCTACACCATTAATATTGGTTTATTCATCCTTGTGCTTTCTTTGCCTATAAGTAATCCCCCCCACACACAAAGAAAGAAAACCCAAAATTGAAAACCCTCTTTTGTTGTCTTTTTTTTCGTTTTTTTCTTCAGCTACAATAACATCTTCTTAAAACCCTATCTACTCTAGTTCCTCTGAGGATTCCGCAATTGACTAACATGAAACGACAAATTTTTCACCTCCCCTACACTTTAAACTTTCTAATTTTACTGAGTGGGGATCATTTCAAAATAAGTTCTCTCAGTTCTTTTAGGTTCCTAAATCTTCCCCGAGAATGGTTGTTGTCCCTCTACAAGCCATATCTACAAATGACTTACCCATAGCCTCTCTCATTCCGAAAAAGGTCAGAAGCGGACTGCAAAAATCATCTAGAGAACCCATTCAAGTACCGGATGACTTCACTTCTCCTAAACGGGTTTCATCATCTGGTCCTTCAAGAGTTCGCAAGACTTGCAATCGCAAAAGGCAAGAGGCATAAAATCTTGATAAAGCACTAAAATGTAGCAAGAAATCTAAGCCTCTGTATCTCCTGATTCTTCGCCTGCACCAAGGGATCATCTTCTATTGCATAGGGTTACTATAAAGGGGTTCATGAAAATGTGCTAAATAAGTCTCCTCGTCTAGTCTCAAGATCACCCTCTCCTCCACCTTTACAAAAATCTACCCCTAAGCCAAAAGCTCCATCTCGTTCCAAGAAATAGGTTTCTCTAACTTGTTCTTTAGATGAATCCAATTCTGAAAATTCACCTATTGATCCTGCCTTTCCTAACCCATCTGACCCACAGTTTTTTTCCCTTATCCACTTTCATCAGCGTTCTCTTATTCGTGGTCGTGTGTAACTGGGTTTGGAGGACCAGAAATGAATGTTTTGCTTCAGAAACTGGAAGTTCAAGGTGGTTTGGATTGTTTTTGCGAGGAGATGTGCAAAGGCATTTTGCAAAAGTTGAAAGGCAAGAGTTTCATGGACGGGGTGAGGTACACCATTCAAAATTCTCCATTATGGTTTAAGGTACACCCATTGTCTTAACTGCTGGTGATGTTTCTCATATTTTAGGGATCCTAAATGTTGGTTGGGATCACTATGTGCGTCATGAGTGGCCCCTTTTGAAAAATGTTGCCTATGCACTTGAAATCTCTCATAAGTTCTCAAGACACCCAAATTTGGTATAGCATAAGAGAGTGCCTCGTCGTGAAACTCCATCGATTGTATTTTGATGTGGTTCATAATATTCTGATTCCTAGAAAGAATGATTATCTAAGGCCAACTACCTTGATATTACACTTATGGAATTATTGGACTCTGAAATCTCCATCAATCTAGCTAGTCTTATCATCAAGCACATGCAACGCGTTCTGATTCAGGACAAGAATGGTCATCCTTTGCCTTATGGGTTCTAGCTAGCTAACTTTCTCGAAGATTACTATGTTCCTGTATAGGTGTGGACTATGCAGACTACCAAGGATGTGTTGGGGACAATGAACCATGCTACGCTACCTTGTTCTATGAAGCTTGTGGACTCTATTGCACGTTGTTTGGAAGATGACCTAGAGGCCAACACTGCTGAGTTGGCAGCTGCATATGAAGACTTTACTCAAGAAAGAGGAGCTCTGCTTTCTTGGATTTCTGATTTGGTGGCCCTATTACAAAGTGAAAGGGATGCCCATGCTGTCACTCTCCAAAAGTTTCCTAGCTAACTCCTTCTGATTCTTCCTCTTCCTAAACTAGTTATCTCTACTAGTTTCACTGCTTTTTATAGGCTATGTTTATACACTTTTTACTGTTATTATGCTGGTTGCCCCGTGGACATCTTTGTTTTTGCTTATATTCTATGCACTTTTTTCTATATGCCCTTATGCCTATTAGTCTATTTGTTTGTGCTGAGGATAACCCCTATGGCCTTGAATTGTTGTGCATTTTCTAGCCATGTCAAAAGGATAGTCTCTTTTCGATGATGCCAAAAGGGGGAAGTTAGTCAGAGTTATGCAATATTCATAACCCATAACCTAACTATTTCATTCTGTAGTTTCTCTCTTAGTTACTGTAGGGTAAATGGACAGGTAATCATTTTCAGGAGGTTTGTCATCATAAAAAATGGGGAATATGTTAAAGATACTGCAGTTTTGATGATGGACAGTAGATATGAAACATCTTGGTTAATTAGGTTCTCTTGGGTTGGTTCTCAAAGATGTCGAGGACATGTCAGAAACAAGTGTGGATCAGATAAATTCTCTTGGGATAAGCTTGAAAGAAATACAATTCAATAAGGACACAAGGAAGAGTATGATAGGATAGAGTTCCATCGAATGAAGAACTCTATGACAAGAAAGAGTCAGCTAGAGCATAAGGAGTCTAACTCTCGAAAGAACTCTTAGAATATTCGATTAAATAGAAGAAAATGCAAAGAAAGAGGCCATCGAGATATAATGAGCAAAAAGGCAGTGTGTGAGCCAGAGTCTTGGTCATTTAAGGAAAAAGTGTTAGATCTGTTTCTTTAAGTTGAATCTAGGAAGTTTTTCTTTTTCATTGAGTCTCAATGTATTCCTAAATCCAGTAAGCTATAAACTGAAGTTAGGAAAAATCTTCAAGTTAAGGGCAACTCGAAGGCTATGGGAACATAAACCTTGGGAGCTTTGTGTGTTGATAGGATTAGTAAAAGTTTACAGTTTCTTTGAATATTAGGAACTTGTACTCCTTTTTTGTTGAGGCTCATGTTGTTGTTAGTGAAGTTGGGGAAAAATCCTATAGGGGTATAAGTCGGGTTTTTTCACTTGTGAGCCGGGTGTTTCTATGTAAAATCTCTATGTTAATTTGTTGGTACTTCACAGAAAGGAGTTGACGAACTTAGTTCTATTACTTGACAAATACATAGGTTGTGCAAACTTACAAATTTAATTCAAACTTTCAAATTAACACCTCAAATTCACAAAATAATTTCAAATAAGAAAATTATGATACTCCTAAATTAATTTTTATATTTTGGTGCTGATGAAACTGATAAAATTCCATTGTGATCCTTGTAGCTCTGGTTGGTAAACTAGAACCTTAATTGAAATTGACCATGTTTTATAAAGTTGTATAAAATTTCAATGTCAACAATAATAAAAATATATATCGAGAGAAATAATGTCACACCCCACCTCGGGGGTCGTGATCAATGCCCGATAGGGGCACGCAAACACTTACCAAGCCAAATTCCTTTATAACCTAGACCGAAATCCTACAGAAATTTCGGCAGAGTTTTCTCTGTTTTATTGACTAACCGCACCTGCAAAAAAAGATCTAGAAGCTTCCCAAACAGTAGTACACTGGAACTTAGCCCCCTTACAAGTTAATTTTATCAACGGTGCTGCAAGCGAAGCAAATACCTCCACGAATCTCCTGTAGTAACCAGCTAGCCCCAAAACGCTACGTACCTCAGTCGGCGATGTGGGCCTAGGCCAACTCTTCACAGCCTCAATCTTCTGGGAATCCACGCGAACTC
>JAOTQJ010179843.1:0-23411 GCA_025642045.1 Solanum sejunctum
TACTGAGTCCTTTTTGGGGACCTGCATTTCATGTTGCAGGTACAAGTGCTAATAGATTTTCCCAGTAGAGTCTAGGACATTCAGCTGCTGTTACCAAGCTCTAGGTTATTTCGGAGCTTTGTGAGTATTTTGAGTTTATATGTTGATATTATACAGTTAATTCAGACGGGGCCTATCCCGAATATTTACGGATACTTTCTCTAGACAAAAGGCTTTGTAGACTGTGTAAACTAAAGTATAGTCATGTCTCGTACATTAGGCACTGCGGCCCCAATGGCCTAGCTATACGCATTTCCTTTTAGCTCTTTATTACCATTTATCTCCCTATAAGTATGCCAAACATAGAAACTCATTATAATAGGTATACAAAGTGCATAGATAAAGGTTGGTTCTCTCGAGCCTTATCAGCAACGGGTGCCAGTCTGCCCTAACGACAACTTGGGGCCTGACAAGGACTCACTACAAGCTTGAGTAGTACTAATCTAGCCATAAAGAGAAGGATAATCAACTTTGCCACCAGTTCCTACATGGTTAAATCATGTAAGCAAGAGTATGCATTAGTATGTTTGAATGCACAAAGTATGTAGGATGCAATGCAACAAGAGATAAACACCTTAATCAAAATGCATAATATATCCATATCGCATGTATGATCAATGCATAAGTAAAACATGCTTAAGTAACTCATGCTCATATAAGATATCATATGTATATAGGAGACCAAGCTAGATTTCCAAAGTACAAACCCCTTGATAGGTTGGTGATGATGTTGCCCCATCACATAGGTGGTCAGGTACAAGCCACTCACTAGGTTGGTGATGATGTCGCCCTATCACCCCTGTGGAAAAGTACAAACCCTTGACTAGTTTGATGAGTATAAAACCCTATCTAGGTTAGTGATGATGTCGCACCATCACAAGGTGGAGAAGTACAAACCCTTCACTAGGTTGATGAGTACAAACCCCTATCTAGGTTATCCGGGTTATTAGTCTCCCCCTGATTGGGCATGGTCTAATGAACATTCTATATAAAATTTATCATATACTTAAGCTCATTTCATCTTCATATAGTCAATCATATTATATCTAATGTTTTGGACCTTTAATCCCTCAAGAAACCATAGCCAGACATTTTATCAAACACTTAGAGGGTATATAATGCTAACCTAAAACCATGAAATATAAAGATGAAATCATGCAAGAAAATCCATTGTGAAACCATCAATCAACACCTTACAACACCCTAAAGCAACATACATCAAACCCCCTCCTCAAATCATACAATAGATCAAAGATTTATGGCTCAAAACATAGCAAAACTATCACAATTTCACATAGCTTTAACCTAGTATACAGTGAATTTCAGAATAAGCAAGTCCAATTTGTAAATCAACTTTTAATCATACAATTTGAGTAAAAGGAGGCTTGGCTATTATTGGTGAAAGGAACCTATGAAACAAACCCACACACCTTAGCTTTGGAGAAACCTTGAAGAAGATTAGAGATGGAGTCTTGAAGCTTAAAGGAGATTTTGAGATCCGGATAAGGGTTTGAGACTTGAATTTTGATGGAAATATAAGACTAAGTGTTTGAGTAATTATTGGGGAATTTTTAGGATGATATGAGGGTAAAATATGTCTATGTAGAGGCAAAAACACATTTGGGAGCACTTAAGCCAAAGACCCAAAAGTCTTTGACAGTAAAACAATAATTATGCAGAATTTACGCGAACCTGTCGCGGAGACCAAGTTTCCACATTTCCATGACAGTTGCACATCGCGGCACCGTCGCGGATCGATTCAGGAAATTGAAATTTTAGAAATTTGAAATTGTGATTTGATTGTTCTAAAATCGGGGTTAGAACCGTCTTCCCCTAATTTTGACCCCTTGAACAAGAATATGAAGTCAAATTTTGGATATCGTGCACTAATTTTGAGATATATGAAATTTAAAATTGTGGGCATTCATAGCCACATTTTTTGTGCACCTTTTGGGGTCGTTTCAATATCTTTCCCTTGGGAACATTTATCCACAAACGTAAAAGAGATGTACAAGACAAGAGTGATCATAAACAAATCATCCCCAAAAAGAATGCAGTATTACATTTGAAACACCATTTGAAAATCTCAATGTAAGTCTAAAATTATCATAAACTTGCCAACTTAAACATAAATGCAGATGAATAACATATGGGAAGAAATACAAGACTTGAAATCACAGAGGGGACTTAGAATTAGAACCTTAGGCTTGAGTAGAGTGAAAAAGATAAGGATAGTGCTTTTGCATGTCCGCTTCGGCCTCCCAAGTAGCACTTTCGATTTGTTGATTCATCCAAAGGACCTTAATTGATGTCACCTCCTTACTGCTCAATCTCTTTACTTACCTATCCAAAATCTAAATCGGAGTATCCTCATAAGTCAAGTTATCCTCAAAAGTACCTACAATATCAAGAAGTACAATAGTATTAGGATCACTAATATATTTTCTCAATATAGAGACATGTAACACCGGATGAACCAAATTCACTTCACTAGGCAACTTCAACTCATAAGCTACATTGTCAACCCTCTTTATGACCTCATAAGGACCAATATATCTTGGACTCAACTTCCCTTTTTTATAAAAAACGGACCACACCTTTCATCATCTAAACTTTTAAATAAACCTAATACACTACTTTGAATTTAAGGTCTCTTTTTCTCACATTGGAATAGGATTTTTGATTACTTTAGGTTGTCTTTAATCTCTCCGTTATCATATTAACATTCTTAAGACCCTCCATAACCAGATCCATTCCCAATAAAGCCACCTCTCCAACCTTAAGCTAACCAACCGTTGATGTACATCGTCTCCCCTGAAAAGCCTCAAAAGGAGCCATACTGATGATAGAGTGATAGCTATTGCTGTATGTGAACTAAAACAAGGGAAGATCATCATCACAACTACCCTTACACTCCAAAACACAAGCCCTAAGCATGTCCTCAAGTGTAGGAATGGTTCTTTTAGCTTGGCCACCCATTTGGGGTGAAAGGTTGTACTAAGGTGAACTTTTGTACCATGACCCATTTGAAAAGACCTCAAAAAGTGTGAAGTGAATTGTGCACCATAATCCAATATAATGGACAAAGGAACACCATGCAACCTCACTAACTCATGGATGTACAACCTTGCATACTCTTTAGCCTCCTATGTAGTCTTAACTCATAGAAAGTGAGCCAATTTTTCCATCCTATCAACCACAACCCAAATGGAGTCAAATCCCCTCCTAGTCTTGGGCAACCCAACCATAAAATCCATATTAATCTCCTCCCACTTCCAAGTGGGAGTCTCTATGTATTGGTAAAGGCCACTTGGCCTTTGATTTTTGACCTTGACGTTTTGATAGTTATGGAAATCGAAAACAAATTTGGCAATGTCCCTCTTCATGCCTCCCCACCAATACACATCCCTTAAGTCTCTATACATTTTGGTCGAAATTGGTGGATAGAATAAGAAGAATTATAGGCCTCATCAAGGATTTTCTACTTCAAGCAACCAACACAATGTACACGCAACCTACCTTATTACCTAAGGGCATCATTTCCCTCTTAGGAGAAAATGTCTACTTTGCCCTCTTTTACTAAAGCCTTCAATTCAAGCAAGGAAAAGTCAAGATCTTGTTTTTCTATCACCTTATCAACCAATGAAAACTTAGACCCATCAACAACACCATTATCACTAACCTCTTCCAACATAAACCTCAATCTAGCCAATTGATGCACCTCCCTAGCCATATCCTTATCGCCACCATCAACATGAGCAAATCTACCCAAAGACACCCTACTCAATGCATCCGCCACCATATTTGCTTCACCTAATGATAGTGCACACTCATATCAATAAGTTCTAACCATCTCCTTTGACTTAAGTTGAGATCAATTTGAGTGAAGACATATTGGAGACTTTTATGATCTGTGAACACATCCACATATACCTTATGAAAATAGTGACGCCAAATCATTATTGCAAACATAATAGTGGTCAACTCTAGATCATGTATAGGGTAGTTCCTTTTATATATTTTGAATTGTCTAGAAGCATAAGCTATGACCTTTCCATTTTGCATCGACACGTAACCCAAACCTACTCAGGACGCATCATAATACACCAAAAATCCTTCAAGCATATCCACTAGTGACAATACAGAAGCGGGCACAAGCTTGTCTTTCAATGTTTGGGAGCTCCTCTAACACTCATCGATCCACACAAACTTAACCTTCTTTTGAGTAAATTTTGTCATAGAGGAAGCAATGAAGGAAACCCAGTCATAAACCTTCTATAATAACCCACTAGGCCCAAGAAGATCCTAATATCCGATGAGGTCAAGGGTCTAGGCCAATTTCTAATCATATACGTTTTTCTTAGGATTCACTTTTATACCATCCCCCGATACCACATGACCCATGAATATAACCTCCTTTAACCAAAATTCATACTTGTCATATTTGGCATACAATTTCTCCTCCCTCAATCTTTGCAAGACAACCCTCAAATGCATATGCTCCTCCTTACCATGTGAATAGATCAAAATATCATAAATGAAGACCACAACAAGGGATTCAAGAAAGGGTTTGAAGGTCCTTTTCATTAGGTCCATGAAGATGGATGGTGTATTGGTCAACCAAAAAATATCACAACAAACACATAGTGTCCATATCTAGTCTAAAAAAGTCATCTTAGGGATATCATATTCCCTTACCCTCACTTGATGATACCAGGACCAAAGATCAATCTTAGAGAAATAGCAAGCCCCATGTAATTGGTTAAACACATCATCAATTATTGGAGTAAAGCAAAATGGCTCTTTAAATTGTCTGCATTTCTTCAATTGTGAAGTAGAAGTTAGTCAATGAAACTTTCGACACTCATCATGGGTCATCAGTCGCGCTATGTTTTTAAACATAGGGGTTAGACTGCGTACATCTGACCCCCCCTTACCCTGCAATGGGCAGGAGCCTTTGAGGCATTGGGGTTGTTGGTAATAAATACACATTCTAAGGGGCCCATCCTTCTTTTTCACATACAACACTAGAGCACCCCATTGTGATTGGCTAAGTCTAATAAATCCCTTCTCCAATAAATCTTTCAATTATTACTTTAACTTCTTCAACTCTGTCGGGGCTATATCATAAGGGGGAATGGAGATGGGATGATTTTCAAGGAGGAGGTCTATACCAAAATCTACTTTCCTTTTGGGAGGAACACTGGCTAGGTCATTTGGGAAAACATCAAGAAAGTCATTTGCAATCAGAACTGACTTTATGGAAGCGACTTTGGACTCCACATCTTTAACCCTCACTAGATGGTAAAGACACCCCTTAGAGAACAACTTATGGGCTTTAATGCAAGAAATGAATCTACCCTTGACCACCACATCTTGACCATCCCACTCAAGGATGATTTCATTAGGGAATTAAAACTTGACCCTATAGGTTCTACTATCAATAGAACCATAGAGTCAAGCAACCAATCCATCCAAAGAATGACATCAAAATCAACTATGTCTAATTCAACAAGATCACAAGGCAACAACTTATGCAAAATGCAAATAAGACAACTTCTATAAACATTCCTAATAACCATAGAAGCACTAATAGGAGTAGACACTTCATATGACTCACGCAACAACTCGGGGTCAATATGGAACATTTTAGCAACAAAAGGGGTGATAAAAGAATGAGTAGCACCCAGATCGATCAAAGCATACTCATTAAAGTCAAATATTTTCAACAAATCTATAACATCAAGAACCTATCCAACCCCTTGCCTTCCATCTAGAGCATAAAACCCATTGTTCCTTGGGGCACCATCTTGAGGACTACCCCTACCCAATGGAATCATATTTGGACCCTGGCCCTTGCCATGGTTTCTTGGACAATTCACCCTTTTGTGACTAAGCTCCCCACAATCAAAGCATGCATTAGAAACCTTCAAACACAGGCCACTATGACTCTTCCCATATATAGGATACACATTAATAGGAGCCGCAACATCAACACCTTGAGGCCTAGGGAGGTCATTGGAAAAACCCCTATTAGTAGCATGATGAGACCCTTGGCCTTGATGGAATCGGCCACCCCTATGGAGCTTAACCCCAAGATGGGCCCTCTTGGCCTCATGCCCCCATCTCTTCCTCAATTTCTCCTTCTCTATTCACTCCGTATAGGTCATCAATCTAGACAAATCCATATAACTAATTAACAAGGTGAACCGACATTCTTCACTAACCAAGTTGGAGACCCCCATCACAAATTTATTCATACTAGATCTAGGATCGGCTACCAAAGGAGGAGCATACTTTGAAAGTTGATTAACCTTGAGGGCATACTCCCTCACGCTCATAGCACCTTCTTTCAAGTTTTATAAACTCCACCAAACTAGTTTACCTGGGCTCAAGAGGAAAAAATTGATTAAGGAAAGTTGCTTTGAACTCCCTCCTCCTAAAGCACCACATTACCAATTCCCTTCTCATCCTTTCGTTGATTTTAGGATACCCCCTTGAGTTGGTATGCCACCAACACTGCCTTTTCATTCGGCCCAACACCCAGGATATTCAAGATATTGTAGACCTCATCAATGACCTATTATGGATCTTCATCCATCTTTGATACATAGAACACCGGAGGATTCATCTACATGAAGTCCCTTACCCTAGCTCCCGAGGTAGTAGCATGAGGGGCTTGGGCCCATTGATTTACTTGGTTGGCCACAACTTAGGCAAGCATACCGAGAGCATCTCGAAGCTCAACATTGATAGGTTTCTCCTCGAGAGTTTTGGTCCTTCCTCCTCGAGTGTTTCGCATGATCTAGCACAGCAAAGAACAACCATTAGGGGAGAAAACTCACTATAACTCTATAGAATGACTTAGAACATGAAGAAGGGAAATATTTACTAAAACGTTTGATAACCTCTTATTCATACTCATGGCGCACTTCACAACCATCATAGGACTCTATTCAATATGGGGTATTAGAATCTGAGGATCTATAAACCTAGTGCTCTGATACTAAGTATGTCACGACCCAAGCCTAGGGCTTAGACTTGACACGGCCAATGGGAAACTCGAGGGAACCTCAAATAAGCCTCTTAACTTACCATTGCACATTATTGGTTGCAAAAGCATATATAAGACATAAAGAGTAACAATAGGGGAAAAGGGGCTAAGGGAAAAGCTTGCATCACATCATAATCAAGAGACAAAGTGTCAAAAGTTATTTCATCGATATATAACATATCCAACAAACACCTCTAATACATAGATAAGAGTAGTGGCCAAGACAAAGAAATTGAGCTCACCCTCATAGTCAAAATAAAAAGTAAGTAGAATATCTCAACACATAATTAGAGCAACATAGACTAAGGTCATTGAAGTGGAGGACTCACTACAAGCTTGAGTAGTATTAATCTAGCCATGAAGAGAAGGATAATCAACTTGAGCACCGGTTCCTACATGGTTAAATCATGTAAGAAAGAGTATGCATTAGTATGTTTGAATGCACAAAGTATGTAGGATGCAATGCAATGAGAGATAAACACCTTAATCAAAATGCATAATAACAGGCAATAGGCATAATCTATCCATATTGCATATATGATCAATGCATATGTAAAACATACTTAAGTAACTCACGCTCATATAAGATATCATATGTGTAGAAGAGACCAAGCTAGATTTCCAAAGTACAAACCCCTTGATAGGTTTGTGATGATGTCGCCCCATCACATAGGTGGTCAGGTACAAACCACTTACTAGGTTGGTGATAATGTCGCCCTATCACCCCTGTGGAAAAGTACAAACCCTTGACTAGGTTGATGAGTTTAAACCCCCATCTAGGAGTTATGATGCCACCCCATCAGCAGGTTGAGAAGTACAAACCCTTCACTAGGTTGATGAGTACAAACCTCATCTAGGTTATCCGGGTTGTTAGTCCCCCCAGATTGGCCATAGTCTAATGCAACACTCTATATAGAATTTTTCATATACATAAGAACATTTTATTTTCATATAGTGAATCATATCATATCTCATGCTTTGGACCTTCAATCCTTCAAGAAACCGTAGTCAGACATTTTATCAAACACTTAGAGAGTGTGTAATACTAGCATAAAACTATGAAATATAGAGATGAAATCATGCAAGAAAATCCATTGTAAAACCATCAGTGAACACCTTACAATGCCCTCAAGGAACATACATCAAAAACTCTCTTTAACTCTTACAATAGATTAAAGATTTATTGATCAAAACATAGCAAAATAGTCACAGTTTCACATAGCTTTAACATAGTATGCAGTGAATTTCATAAGAAGAACCCATTTGTAAAATCAACTTTAAATCATGTAATTTGAGTAAAAGGAGGCTTGGGTATTATGGGTGAAAGGAATCAATGAATGAAACCCACATACCTTAGCTTTTGGAGAAATCTTGAAGAATATTAGAGATGGAGACATGAAGCCTGAAGGAGAATCTTGAGATCTAGATGAGATTTTGAGACTTGAATTTTTGAACGAAATATAAGGCTAAGTGTTTGAGTGAGCATTGGGGAATCTTTAGGATGATATGAGGGTGAAATATGGCTAAGTATATATAAAAACACATTTAGTAACATTTAGGCCAAACACCTTAAAGTCTTGGACTATAAGAAAAATAACTGTGTATAATTTACATAGGTCCACATCGTGGACCTATCGCAGAGACCAAGTTTACACATGTCTATATAATTTGCGCATCATGGCACTATCGTGGACCAATTGTGGAAATTCATATTTTAAAAATTTAAAATTGTGATTCGATTGCTTAAAATAGGGGTTAGAACTTTCTCCCCCTAATTTTGACCCCCTGAACAAGAATATGAAGTCAAATTTTTTTTCTCGTGTAGGGATTTTGAGATATATGGAATTTAAAATTTCATGCATTTTGAGGCATATTTTTAGGCACTTTTTGGGATTGTTTCACAATCCAGAAGGGGACGTCAGTGCGTGGAACAAATTGATATGTAAAATAGCTGAATGGAAATCAAAACAAGTAGAATAATAGGAATAATAATCAACATCAAGATAATAACAATTTGCATATCAAATGTCTATCTAAAGAAAGAATAATGAGTAGACAAGTGACCCCTCAACCAATCAATTCCTCAATCAAATCAGACTCATCAGAGAAGGACTCTTCTCAACTCATCTCATCTCATCTCATCTCGAGTTGGATCACTCAGTTTAAAAACCTTCTTGGGAGTTTCTCTTATCCGACAACAATCACCAATGAGCTAGTAATTGTACAATAATCATGTTGATATTGCAGTAGTTATTTTGTACTTGCTAGATAGAGAACAAATCAAAACCACATGGAGATAGTAGATAATAACTCCTCTATTGATTTCAGGGACTTCTAATCGGAGAGGACCTCATCATAAGATGGTGGGAATGGCCCTGATCCTCACCTACGCTCAGCTACATAGTTTAGCAAGTGCGAGTTGGTTTAACTCTTACTCTTTTGGTGCTTGATACTCCTCCCATGACTCAATTCTCATAAAATAATCCATTCACTCAAACTATCTCAATCAACCTCATGGAGGCACAATTTATCAATCAATCTCATAGAGACTCAAAGCATCTCATCAATCTACATCTTAATCAATAGATCAAGGCTTAGAACAATCATTAGGAAATAACCAAATGGACAAATTGTTAGAGTTCGGTTATGGAGACTCAAGGGACAATCAAGTTCTATCAAAACAAATGGTTGGAGTTCGATTTTAGAGACTCAAGGGATGATCAAGTTCTATCAACTCATCATTATACTCACCCTATATTCACAATCCCAATCAAAATTCTCACTCAAGGTTGTAGACTCAATCCCTATCCTTATTCATACACTCTTCAAGAAAATAATAATTAGGGTTTATGCAATAATTCATATAAAACATTTAGTTCAAGAAAAGAGTTGACTAATGAAGCTTCAACTCTCATCTAAGACCATCTATGGGATACATGGGAGAGCAATCCCATGCTTTTAGTTTAGCCTTACATACTCGGATGAAGATTGTAATAATATTCTTCAAGAATTAGGCTAAATCTTCAATTACCCAAGTTGTCTTGTCTTTTCTCTCAAGATTTTCTCGCGTAAGAACTTAAGAAAAATGGGTTTTAGAAACCCTTAATCGATATAAAACAACTTAAAAACAAGTTTAAAGACATAGGATAGGGTGGGAAATGATCAAAAGGCCCTTCTCGAAGTAAGAGAATTTTTTTTAAAATTTGTACATTATTTCGCGACATGCCAGGTGCGCGGACTAGTGTATTTTGTGAATTTTTCTGAAATTTTAATTCCCATCAAAAATTAAAAAAAACGATAAGTGTATGTCTCCACACCCCCTTCGCGTCGCACCAGGCGCGCCGATCGTTACTATGTTGGAATTAATTAGCAAAAATTATTCACTCTGAATGTGATTAAATTGGGTCGAGACTAGTTTCCCGCTCAATTTTCTACATTGATCGCAAATTTGGTCTGCAATTTCCCATTGAAGCTTTAGAAGATGTATTATCCACATGATTATGTTCTAGGGGTGTTTCAGTAATTTTACAAGGTGTTACAAGTCACTTCTCTAAGTTTGATCTTCGGTTCGTTTATCAGCAAGTGAAAGTGAGGGAGTATGAGATACTCAAGATGGCTTTCCAGACTAGGTATGGCACTATGAGTTTGTGGTTATGTTCTTCTGTTTGACTAATGCATCGACTATCTTCATGGATCTTTAATAGGGTCTTTAAATCCTACTTTGACTTATTTGTGGTGGTATTTATTGATGATATCTTGATTTATTTCCATAGTAAGGAAGAGCATGTGGATCACTTGAAGGTGGTGTCACAAATCTTGAGGAAAGAGAAGTTGTATGCCAAATATGAAAAATGTGAGTTTTAGTTGAAAAAGGTTGCCTTTCTAGGTCATGTGGTGCCGGATGATGGTATTAAGGTGGATCTTAGGAAGACATAGGTGATTAGAAATTGGCCTAGACCTTTGAATCTATCAGATATTAGAAGTTTCTTAGGTTTAACGGGTTATTATCGGAGGTTTGTGAATGGGTTCACCTATATTGCTGAATGGGTTCTCCTCTATTGTTTCTCCTATGACTATTTTGACTCAAAAGAAAGAAAAATTTGTATGGACCGATGAATGTGAGAACAAGTTCCAAACTTTGAAAGATAAATTTGTCTCTACTCCTATCTTGTCTATACTGTATGGGTTGGAAGGGTTTGTCGTGTATTGTGATGCCTCAAGAATTGGTTTGGGATATGTTTTGTTGCAAAATGGTAAGGTGATAGCATATTCCTCTAGTCAACTTAAGGTGCATGAAATGAACTATCCTACACATGATCTTGAATTGGCCATGTGGTATTTGGTTTGAAAATTTGGTGTTATTGCTTGTATGGGGTCCATATTGATGTGTTTTACGATCACAAGAACCTTTAATATGTGTTCACCCAAAAAGCACTCAACTTGAGACAGCAAATGTGGTAGGAAATTCTTAAAGATTATGATATGAGTGTGCATTATAACTCTGGTAAGGCTAATGTTGTGGTCGATGCGCTAAGTACTGTGTCTATGGATAACCTAGCTTATGTCGATGATGGTGGCAAGGAGGTGACTAGAGAGGTTCAATGATTGGCTAGATTAGGGTTTAGGTTGGAAGAGCTTTATTATGGTGTTGTAATAGTTGTTGATGGTTCTAAGTCTTCATTGATTGAGGAGGTTAAGGCAAAGCAAGATCTTGAACCTACCTTGTTAGAATTGAAGGCCTTGGTGCGAGATGGTAAGGTGGAGGTTTTTTCCCAAGGGGGAAATAGTGTCCTTGGGTACTAAGGTAGGTTGTGTGTGCCCAATATTGATGACTTGAGAAAGAAGGCTTTAGATGAGGCTCATAATTCTTCCTATTCTATTTACCCCGATTCTACAAAGATGTATAAGGATTTGAGGGAAGTGTTTTGGTAGGGTGGTATGAAGAGAGACATTGCTAAGTTTATATCCGGTTGTCATAATTGTCAACAAGTGAAAGCCAAACATCAAAGGTCTGGTGTCCTGGCCCAAGATATAGAGATTCCTACTTGGAAGTGGGAGTAAATTAACATGGATTTTGATGTTGGGTTGCCTAAGACTAGAAACCATTTTGATTCTGTTTGGGTTGTGGTTGATAGAATGACAAAGTTGGCTCATTTACTACCAATCAAAACTACTTATGGTGCCGAAGATTATGCCAAATTATATATTCGTGAGTTGGTTACAATACAGGTTATGCCATTATCTATCATTTAGAATCATGGTGCTCAATTCTCTTCTGACTTTTGGAGGTCCTTCTAAAGAGCTCATAGAATAAGGTAAAGATTAATACGACCTTTCCCCTTCAAATGGATGGCCAAGCCGAGAGAACAATCTGAACTCTTGAGGATATGCTTAGAGCTTGTGTTTTAAATTTTAAGGGTTGTTAGTATGAACACCTTCCACTCATTGAGTTTGCTTACAACAGTAGCTATCATTCAAATATTGGTATGGCTCCTTCGAGGCTGTTTATGGTAGGCGTTTTAGGTCCCCAGTTGGATGGTTTGAGGCAGGGGAGATGGCTTTGTTAGGTCTGAAGTTTCTTGTGGAGTCCATGAAGAAGGTGAGGTTGATACAGGAAAGATCAAAAATTGCCCAAAGTAGACAAAAGTCCTATGTTGATAGGAGGAGAAGGTATCTTGAATTTAAGGTTGGCGATTGGGTCAATTTGAAGGTCTCACCCATAAAGGGTGTGGTTCATTTTGGTAAAAAGGGTAAATTGAGTCCATGTTTTTTAGGTCCTTATAGAGTGTTGAGGAGGATTGGTAAGGTGGCCTATGAGTTGGAGTTGCCCTATGACATGAATATGGTTCATCCACTCTTCTATATATCTATTTTAGGGAAGTATGTGGGTGACCCAAGTGCTATTGTGCCTTTATATGTTGTGGGTGTTGTTGAAGACAATTTTACTTATGAATATGACCTGCTAGAAATTTTGGATAGACAAGTGAAGAAATGACGAGGTTGAGGAACAAGGATGTAGCTTCAGTTAAGGTCCTTTGGAGGAACCAACAAGTTGAAAGTGCCACATGGAAAGCCGAAGAGGACATGCAAAAGTGATATCTCTATCACTTCCATTTTACTCAAGCCTAACATAGCAATTTAAAGTCTCCTATATGATTTCAATTCTTATGTTTCAGCCCTTGTGTCATGTGCATGTATTCATGTTTATGTTGACAAGTTTATGGTGATTTTGACACTTATGTTGAGATTTTTGAAATAATGTTTAAATGTTGTTGCATTCTTGTATTACGCGGAAATCATCTTGCTTATTTCTCTTATATACGTTTCTTTGACATTCGAGGATGAATGTTCCCAAGGGGGAGATATTGAAAAGCCCCAAAAGGTGCCCAAAAATGCATCAGAAGTGTCCATAATCGTAATTTTCATATTTCTCAAAATTCATGTGTGATATTGAAATCTTACTTCATATTCATAATTAGGGGCAAAAATTGAGTAAGAAATGGGTATAACCCCGATTTTAGTGCAACCGCAGCAAAATTACATTTTCCTAAATTTACAAAAATCAGAGAGGATCCGCGCCCAGGGCATGATGCGGACAGGGTGCAAATCAGTGCATTTTGTTCCTAGTTTTTCTTATTTCAGACTAAGGATTTGGGGCCTTAGGCCTAACCCTTCCTATGCATAAAACACCTATACCTAGTCATTTTTCAACTCTATATCATTCAAGACATTCCCCAAAACCCTCTCTAATGCTTAGCCAAATATTTCATCAAAATTCAAGTGTCCCAAAATCATCTCTAGACCTCAAGAAATTCATTTAAGATTCAAGTTTTCATTCAACTCTTCATCAAAAAAATTCTCAAAGTTAAGGTATGCGGGTTTCAACCACTGGGTTATTTCGCCCATGGTACCTAACCTTACTTTTTATGTAAATTGCATGTTTTCAAGTTGAATTATCTATAGGCATCTCTTATTATGAATTTGATTATAAACTATGTTGGGGTTTCATAAAATGTTGACTGTTTAAGAATGTTTTGAGCTATAATCTATGATCTATTATGAGAATTGGTGAAAGGTTTCAATGTATCTTACATAAGTGTGTTACCAAGTGTTGGTGGGTTGATTTACATTAAGTTTTCTCACAGGATTTCACTCTTAAATTGCATGATTTTGAACTAGCATTACACACCCACCAAGTATTTGATAAAATATCTGGATAAGGATTATTGAGTTATTGATGATCTATTGTGTGGCTTATGAGTCAAGTGACTTCAAGATGATGAAAGAAATGTATGTGTATGATGAATTCATGAAAAGTATCTATAGTTATAGTTTTGCAAGTTGACCATACCTTGTTGAGGGGGTGATATGTCTTAATCACTTTGATGGGGGTGCTACACCCATCTACCATGTTGAGGGGTATATACCTTGGCCACTTTGATTGGAAGGGGGGGATGCTATGCCCATCTACCATATATTGGTGTATATACCTTCACCACTATGATGGGAGGTAACATGCTCATCTACCAATTGAGGGGTAGATACCTCAATCATCTTCCAAGGGGGTGACATGCCTTGGAATTCCAAGTAATAGCTTGCTTGATCTATGATGATGGTCCTCCCTCCACATGTAATATGTTCTATAGAAGCATGTTTTACTTCAAGCATTGACCATGCATGCCATGTTGCTAATATATTATTCCTTTCTTAAGATTATGCATTTTGACTATGTTGTCTATCTGTGGTTGCATTGCATTCTACATGCTTAGTATATTCAAACGTACTAACGTGTACTCTATGCCTACATGATGTAACTATGTAGGAACTGGAGCTCCTCATGACCATCCTCACATGGTTAGTTTTGGACATCTTAAATATAAGCTTTGGTGAGTCCTCAAGTTCGGGGACACTAGCTATGGTATTCCTGCTTATGTTATTTCTTTATGTTGAACTCTTGATAATATGAGGATGAGCCCAAAAAGTGTCTTGTCCCCTGCCCATTCTATGTTTAGAGTTGTTGTTGGACAAGTCATGTAATTATGCTTGAGCTTTGACTCTTCTATGATTTATGCTATTAAAGAATTCATTTAGTCCCTTATCCTTATTTATACTGCCTTGATGTTATTACTTTTCTTCCGCGACCAAGGATGTATAGTGATATGATAAGTGCTTATTTGGGGTCCTTTCGAGTTTCCATTCGCCGTGTGGCGTTTAGGCCCCAGGCTTAGGTCGTGACACTATTCTAGCTTTTATGACCATGTCATAGGAGTCCTTTGAATCTGCTTTCATTGTAGTAGTTTTCTCCTTAATTTTGCCGAAGATGTGCATTAGAGAATAGGGACTCTGAGGATTCCTCTTCATCACAACGCAACGGACATGTAGTGGAGTTAACAACATTTCTCTTTTCTAGTCTATCTCATTTGTGTAAACTGCCATGGTCCACCTTGTTAAGTGAAAAGCACATTTAGGACAATCAATATTGTTGCACACTAATCTTTTCTAGATGACTTTTGATTAGTGTCCTCAGTGTGTCACCCCTACAGAACAAGAGAAGATCATCAACAATTCAAGTTGGCTTAGGTTCATCTTTTCACATTTCGGGTGGTAATTGTAGTTAGGATTCTCCTTTATACACTCGATCTCTCTAGTCAAAAACTCCATTGGTGGGACAAATAGGAAGAGGGATAATGGATCTCCACATTGTAAGCACCTCTTTCTTTTAAATCATTGGTTCTAAATATCTCCTTACCAAATATGTGCTCCTTCTTAGCAATAAAAACATCACAAGCAGTAAGAGTGACACTTCATCTCTTTCTGTATTATTTTTGTTATTGTTGAACATAAATTTCTTAGTTTGGTTAACGTATATAGGTTCATTTGAATATGATAATGCAAAAAAAGTTGTTGAAGTGTCTCGAAATGCTCAGAGAAGTGATTCAAATTTCTTATTTGCTCTTGTGTGATTTTTTTTGTTGATTTTTGGCTTGAAGGTTTTATGTGACTACATTAAAATTTGCGGGTCTATTTGAATCTAAAAAGGCAAAAAAATGGCTGAAATGGCTAAAGACGCTAAGAGAAATGAAGCTAGAAGTTATTTTCTTATCCATAATATATTGTTTTGTTACTGGGCTTGAAATTTTCATTTTTTTCGACTTGACAGATAAATTTTTGGTCCATCTGAATCTGAAAATGAAAAAAAAAAGACTGAAACAACTTAAATGTTGAGAGAAGTAATACTATTTTTTCAAAAAAAAATGACTGAGACAACTTAAGATGTAGAGAGAAGTAATACTTTTTGTGTGTGTGTGTGTTGTAATCCTTTTGTTGATGTGGCTGAACTTTTAATTTTATTAGACTTAAACTAAAATTTGCTGGTTCGTTTGAATCTAGAAGAAGAGCCAGAAGTTCTTTTTGACATGTGCTTATCCAGTTATCCGTGATGAATATGAGTTCTTTTTGACGACATTGAATGTTTACTTCAAATATTACATCACAGAAGTTCTGGTTGAATCTGGATATGTACCATCAAATTCCGAAATGTGTCCATTAATTAGGTGGCATCATTTCAGGAATTAAAAATGCGAACAAAAATATAACCATACAGGGAAGGCAATCAACCTCTTGGCAATACCACTCTAGTCCATTTTGTCATGTCCTTCCTTGCTTTAATTCCCAATGTCAATCAATAAAAAAAATTATTAGTGAGTTTCAGTACAATCTTCCTCAGACAAGCAACTTGCTTCATTTTCTACATGTATATTCATATTTTGTAGCTTATCTTTAGTAAGCAAGTCATAGGATAAATCTGTGTTCACGCAGCATAATAAAGCTCCAAAATAATTGTCTTTGGCCATCTATACGACTGACAGAACATGGCTTGATAACTACTGGTGATAGAGTATGTTCCAGTTGTTAAAGCATAATACCCCTTTGGCACCATTGAATCATCTGTCTTTAAAACATTCAGTTTCTTCCAATACCAACTACAATCCTGAGGTGGTGTATGCTCCCAAATATTATTAGTATTCTTCATACAGACTTCATGTACCCACTTGATACATAATACTTGCTTCTTGTTTGCCAACTGCCATAAGAGATTCCCAATAGTAGCTATATTCAATATTTACAAATCTTCATATTTAAATCTCTTATCCCTAGTCTTCTACTAACCTTCATACCTTCTAGAAAAAATATGGTTAAAAAATATAAAAATATATATTTATTCAAAAAAAGACATTAAGTAACAATATGAGTACTTTTAGATCAAACTATCAACTAAAGACATCTTTCATCCAATTTGACACAACATAAGGATAATTTTTATCCTTTTCTCTTTGTTTAAAATTTACCAGAGTCCAAAAATAAGATGAGCACTGTGGTGGGTATTTATTGTTCTTTACGAATGTTATACAGTTCTCAACTGTGACACATCCCAGGGAACTTCCAACGAATTTACAAGCTCCAGCAAACCTAAGATGCAATGGTTAAATATTCCACCAAAATTTGCAAATTTTACAACAGAAATTGACCGACAGGCATTGTATGGCACTCACATTAAGGTGAATACTGCTGCAACTTAGACAGATGAATTCTGTTTGGACATTCTGTCCCTTTCAAACACTGGCCTTCTTCTATCTACCAATAATACAAGTCTTCCCAGCCAAATGTGGGAAGTTTCCACATCAGTTAATCGGACCTATTGCCTTTTTAGCAGGATAGAACCCTTAAAAGTCGGCTTACCATGTATTGGTGTGCTTCAAGTAGGCCAATACACCAACACTTGTTAGAACAACAACACCTGCAAAAATGTCCATGCGCAGTGAAACCCATCTATCTTTCTCTACAGAGGTAGTACTCAAATATTGCACTGATTTCTCTAGGTTTACAACAGAGTAATCTAGATACAATCTCAACAAATGCAAAAGAAATGTACTGGTGATGAAACTTGACAACTATAATGTCCATAGAGTCTATATAGATGCACTGACCAAAACAGATGTGTTGGAATTTTGGTCAAAATCACTGAGTTTTGATGCTTAAAGGAAACGTTTTTTTTTAATTGAATTAGGTTGTCTGGCCCATTTTATTGAATCCTTAAAATTGGTCCAAGTACATACATGATCTGTAGGCCCAAAAGACATTCAAACAATGCTATATACTCGGGAAATCTAGAACCATCCACCCCATTTCCTAATTTGAACCTCTCAGTCTCTTGGGAATGGCTTAGATTGGAAGCTTGTACGTGTTTGCGAGTCGTTTCATCTTCATGGCAATGATTCTCCATCATGTTGCTTGGTCATAAGTAGTCATCTTCCTCTTCCTTTGTTATCCACTTACTCCTCCTTTCTGACGTATCCTCGATCTTCCGCAACTGTGAAGCTCCTCCATGGCTGGAACCATCTCCTTTTGAAGAACAGATTTGTTTTTGTATGACCATTAAAGTGTAAGTTCCTTTGTACCTTCTGCTCCTAGCTCTATTGACGCCCCTCTCCTTAACGATTTGTTTGTTTTCTCCAAAAAATGGTGCTATGTTAGCTATGGTAGCTGTGCTAACAATGGTAGCCAACCTGTATACCACCTTCCTCCGCCCTATGAATGTTGAACCCCCCCATTTTTTTGGGTGATCTCTAACCCTTAGTCATGTAGTAGTTAGATCTTGAAAATCTCCACCTGGTAACTGCTGCCTGATTTTTGCTCCAAAATGTATGTTGATGTTTTTTCCTTGGCATATTGCAACTAGAATCCATGTGTTAAGTATTTCTAATGTATATGGGCCTTGTACGAACTCTAATATTTGGAGTTTGACTTTTCCATGCTGATAATCCTTCTTGCTTGTACTGGAGCTGAGCAAAATGTTGATATACTATCTTATTTTCATAGTTGAAAGCTTGATTAGCTAAGTAGTCTGTCAACATGTTTGCTTCTCTGAATATGTGCACCAATTCCACCTGAACTGCCTACATGATTGATTTAATCTAATCTATTATTTCAATCAGCTCTCATAGTACCCTCCACTCATGCTTTAGCAATTGCATTAGGACTAGAGAATTTGTTTGTACCTGAATGTTTGAGATTCCATTACTCAAGCAAAATTTAAGTGCCTGACACACTGCTCTGGCTTCAGCTTCCATGTTTGTAGCAGTTCCAAAAGAATGTGCTTCAGTATATATTAAATTTCCTTGAGAATTTCTCAAACAGAATCCATATGAGCTTATCTCGTTTCCTCTGCTTGCTCCATCTGCGTTACAAGCAATCCTCCCCTCTGAACAAGACTTCCAGTATACCAACATGACATGAAGTTTAGGTCTATAATTAGTGAAAAAACCCACCATGTCATCTTGCCCAACTGGAACTATTTTAATCCATGGGAAATTATTCTTAACAACTATCTTAATGATCTGACAGCATTGATGGATCCTCCAGTTTGTAGAATAACTTTTCCCATGTCTTAAAGCATTTCTCCTCTTCCAAAGTTGCCACATCACAATTCCTAGAACAATCTTCATCATCACTTTTAGTTTGGTTGGACCTTCATAATTTCATCAACTGTAAATGAGTTTTTGGAGATGCCTTCCCTAACATTGAATTCTTGCACAAGAAGAAAAATGCTTCCATTGTTGTAAAGCTGACAGAGCTATTAGAAATAAATTGCACATAGTTTCCATCTCCTTATCCTCATAACAAAAGCATCTGGATACAATTTGAATCCTCATTCTTTTTAAATTGTCATCCGTTGCTATCCTCTTCTTCCACACCCTCTATAGAAAGAATGTTATTTTCAGCGGCAGACCTTTACTCCAAACTTTCTTTATCCATTGCACCTCCTGCTTCTTATTTCTCAAAAAAGCATAGGCAGTCTTAGATGTAAATACTCCGGACTTATCTCCCATCCACCAGGCCTTAGCCCCACCGTTCCCTCTCCCAGTAGGAATGATATTTTCACTGATATAGTTCACTAATTCTGTTGGCAGAACAGTTTGTAGCTTTTTAATATAACACTGTCCATTAATAGTGAATACCACCACTTCCACATCCTCATTATCTACTTCAGCTTCTGTTATGAAATAAAAGGCCCCTAACTTTGTCCAATTATCAAAATAGAAGTTGGAGCTTCCATCTTTAATTTGCCACCACATCTCATGCTCCACTTCATCCCTAACAATAATCATGCTCCTTTATACTGATAATACCCCCAAATTGGTGCAATGGTAGGGTGATACTTCTTGTAATATTTAACCCACATGAAGTTTGCCTATAGTGATGTCTTGGAGGTACTAAAAATCCATCATAGCTTGACAATTAGAGCCTTGTTCATATCATATAGAGACATAAACCCAAGACCCCTTTCGTCTTTAGGGTAACACAAATCCTTCCAGCAGACCCAATGTTTCCCCTTTATACCCCCAGCCTGACTCCACAAAAACCTGGCAAACAGTTGATGCATCTCCTCAATCACCCTCTTGGCTGGACTCATAAAAGACAGTAAATGATTTGGCATTGACTGCAAAACATGACAGATCAGAATCTGTCTACCTCCAAAAGACAGTAGCTTATTATGCCAACTTAGGATTCTTCTAGAGACTTTTCTCAAAATCTCCTAAAAATAGACTATCTTTCCTCTACCATAGTACACAGGGCAACTAAGATAATTAAAAGAAAAATTACCTTACTTGATACCTGTTAATCTCCTCAACGTTATAGCCATACAAAGGGGAGTGTTATCATAAATGAAAAAGTGCTCTTAGCTTCATTAATCTTCTGACCAAACTGTTGCTCATAATTTGACAACACTTTCATCATCTTCATAATTGATGCCCTATTTCCAGATCCAAAAAGTATTGTCATTTGCATAAGCCAAGTGATTTATCTTTGGAGTTCATTTAGGAAGTCCATAACCCACAAACTCTGGGTCCTAATTAAACTTATTCAACCCCCTTGACATTATTTTTTCTGCAATAGTAAACAAAGTGGGTGACAAAGGATCCCGTTGCTTTAATCCTCTGGATGATTTAAAAATTCCATAGGAATTTCTATTAATCACCACAGAATACCAACTGTTAGAAACCAGTCTCCGGATCATATCCACTATAACATCAGAAAAACCAAAATGCCTAAGAAGCTTAGTAAGATATATCAACAAGACCCTATCATAGGATTTCTCCATGTCCAATTTTACTACCACATTTGTATGCTTATTTCTCTTGTTGATGTTTCTAATAATTTTTTGTGCCAACATATTTTCTACAATGTTCTTGCCCTGAATGAAGCCAGATTGATTCTGTGATATAATTCTTGGTAGCATCTTACAAATTCTCCCATGAATTACTTCAGAAATAATCTTATTAGCAAAGCTGCTAAGACTAATTGGCCTCACATCTGAAAACCCCTTCACAACTTCCTTTTTTGGCAGTAGCACCAAGTTTGAGTGAGTGATAAATTTAGTCATTTCTTGACCACAAAAAATGGTCTTACTAACCTGGTGATATCCTTTGCTATGATCTCTCAGCAGTCCTGATAAAAAGCACCAATAAAACCATCTAGACCCCCTACTCTAGAGTCATTAAACTAAAAACCGCCTCCTTAACCTGCTCTTCCTCTGGAAGATTTGTCATGGCATCATTTTCTTCCTTAATAGTAACTTAGGTACATTTTTCATCAAGGAATATTCTCCTTCATACCATTCCTATTAAAACGTTTTGCTGTAAAAATCAACTGCCTCATTAGCAATGAGTTCTTCTTCCTTTTATCTCTACCCCCTAATCATTCATAATTTCCCAAAATGTGCGATTTCCTTCTCTTTCCCTTTACATATGAAGAAAAGAATTTAGTGTTCATATCCTAGCTTAAATTTGCTAGCTAAACGGAGACGAGGCCCGACGTCGAATTTGTCTAAGTCCGATTATGAGTAAAGTTTGTGTTAAGGGTGTAACCTTAGTTTGTGTTTTAGTATCATAAATGGACTTTATTTTCATACCAAGATGAATAATAAAAGGTCCCAAGTACACTACAACCCACTTGGATAATTGAGCCCAAACTTAGTGAAGAGGAATTTGTAAAATAGGAAGCCAAAGCCCATCAACTTTGAGACCTATTTCGGCCCAAGTGTAAGAGCCAACCTGCTGCATCACATGCTTATTAATAAGTGTTAATATGTGGTCAAACGTTGTAAAGAAAGTCGTCCAAAGAGAGCCTTTAAAAGAGCTCAAAAGCAACACCTTAAATCATTTTACTTTGGAGCAATTTTCAGCTTTCATAAAGCCTCTTTTTCTTTCTTTATTTGACTTCCCAAGGTAGCCTAAACAACCCTCTAGGATTCTTGAAGGAGACCTAAATCTTGAAGGCTAAGGTAATTTGAAATATCCATGTATTTGTTATACACATCCCATGGAAAACAAGAAGTATATGCTAGTATGTTTGTGCTGGAAATTTGGACAACATGTGTCCTAAGGATTGGTGTGAACTTTCCTTGCTATTTAAGAGGATTTTCTCTTCTTGGTTGGCTGAATTATGAAGTAAAACTTATCTTTTTAACAAGGTATAGTTTGGTAGTGATGTAACTAAGTTGCTGCACCACTTTTCCAATCCGCAAAAGTGAGTTCTTGTAGGATATCACAAATAATGTTGTATTTATGTATAGATATGTTGAAAACAGTTTCGTTAAAGTTGGAACAAGTTTGTAATGGTCGACGTCAAAATGTGGCAAAGGAACATAATGTTATACCGCCTATTCGTATGTTATGTATTGCATAGAATTGTTATTTGTTGTGTTTTTGGGCTACTGTAAGACTGTTGCAGTACTAGAACAGGCTGCACATGATATGTATATGAGAATGTCTATTAGGAAATATGATTAGGGGTGGAAAGGTTGAAAGAATACGCTCGGGTTTACAATTATTCGCTTGTTGCCCGTGTTTTTTTTTTATGATATTGGGCTGCCAAGATGTATTTTTTTGGTTGTTAATGCTAGTTTTATCACCTACTATGTTGTAGCTAAATATTTGGAGGAATGAAAGGTTATCTCTAGGTAATAACGAGGTCATACAACGAGGTATATAATACTACTTGATTTTGTATTATTTGGCATGAAACATAGATCCCTCCTTAGAACATAAAGGCACTTACCAACTCTGACACAACTATTAACCATTTCTTCGCTCTTTCACATGTTCATATGCCCCCATACATAGTCACCTTCAAATCAGCATACATACTTAGATAAGAGGATACACGAATTCGTTCTATTAAATAAAGTTCATGTATTGTTCTACCTCCTATGCATTTCATTATTTATGTAACCTACTCCTTTCATTATGGTGTT
>JAOTQJ010179863.1:0-23410 GCA_025642045.1 Solanum sejunctum
GCTAGGGGGTATGAGGATCCGAAGTGAAGTAAAAAAAATTAAAATTTACAAAATTTAAATTTTTCAAAAATTATTTTTTTAATTTTTTTGTATGGGGGAGGGACTGGGTGGATGAGGGTCCAAGGTGGAGTAAAAAATTTAAATTTATAAAATTTGAATTTTTTATAAAATAAATTTATTTTGACCAATCACAAATATTTCTTTTACTTTTTTTAAAAACTATAAATAGGTGGAATAGTATTAATGATGTGATATTTTCTTTTTTTAAGAAATACAAATAGGTGGAATAATGTTAATGATGTGGCATCGCGCGATTGGATGTAAAATCCATGTCATAGCGGGTGTATCTCACACACTTGGTTGCTGGGCAATTATGCAGAATTGATAAAAAATGAGCAAATTGAAACACCTGTTCGTGCATTTTGAAAATTAAAGTTCCAACTTATAATTTGATTCTAAATTAAAAAATTAATTTATATATTATGCCTTTAACTTATTATTGGCAAGTTAGGAGAAAAAGTTAGCTATTACGCTTATAGAAGAAATTTGTTATCTTAGGTCCCCCTATTGATGCGTTAATATCTGGGCAAAAATCCAGTCAAGTACATTAAGGTCAAGTAATGTTCATTGACCTTATAGATGCATGTCATGTATACCATAAAATAATAAACGGTTATGATCCATTTAGATTTTTATACTCATCAAAATAATTAAAAGTAACAAATTCGTTAATCACAGCCATTAACTTTTTAAACTGTCGAAGAAAGCAATATGCACCCCAAATATTTTTCTCAAGAAAAAAAATTAAGATGCCGAAAATATACAATTTTTTTTTACTTTTTTACCCACCAAACATTAGGTAAAAAATTCAATGCTTTAAACACAATCGGAAATATACAATTTTTTTCTACTTTTTTACCCGCCAAACATCAGGTAAAAAATTCAATGCTTTAAACAAAATTTTTTAACTTGATCTTTTCGTTCATGATCCCTACGAAAACTCTCCTCGAAATATATAATTTTTCGGAGGATCGCATAACATAATTTTTTTATTTGAATTGACATACTCTTTGCGAAAAATTAGGGTCATAACCATCTTAATTTTTGGCGGGTAGTAGAAAAAATTGTGTATTTCTGCCATCTTAATATTTTTTTTCTTGAGAAAAATTATTAGGGTGCATATTGCTTCATTTGATAGTTTAAAAAGTTAATAGATGTTAGTGAATTTGTTATTTTTAATTATTTTGATGAATATATAAATTTAAATGAATTACAATCATAAATTATTTTATGGTACACATGGCATGCATCTATAAAGTCATTGAACATTACTTGACCTCATTGTACTTGACTGGATCTAAGATAAGTATAGGATGCTATGAAAGTTTTGGATAAAGGACTAAGTTAGGTGTCACTTGTTTAAACAAAAATATTTCAAGGCTAATAATAGTTGATATCTCATAATAGAATTATTTTCTCACATGGTATGACAGTAAATAATTCTTTTATTGATCAACTCAATCTATTTTAGATGTTCAAATGTAGCTCAACTCACCCCTATATCTATTTGTACTTGAGAATTAAATGACCATATGGTTTGGTTTGGTGCCTAACTTTGGTGGGCTACGAAATGCTAAAAATACAACATAAGGTTATTTCGAATTACTAAAAAGGGAGATTAGGCATTGAGGTTCTTCAAAGGAATTCATTGCAACATAAAGACTGAGCCACACTACTTCATTGTAACATAAAGACTGAGCCACACTACTCCATTGCGAGAAGTTTTTTTTTGTTTCTGACTTGGTGTTTGCAGTCTAGTTGAAATCTCAACTAAATTTAAATAGCACACTGTAAGATTCATTTGAAAGTGACACTCCCAATATGATTTTTTTTTATACCGAGGGTTCGAACCTCATTGCAAAAAGATCAATTGAAAGTAATATCTTTCTCATTCCTCACGTATCATTGATAATCGCATGAATGTATTAATCTCTTTGTGTATTTGTTTAGTTAAATTTTGCATATCTCTTAAGAAATAATGATTGACATAATTAGGTAATATTTATTGGGTTTAAGTAAGGTGAATTGGGAGATGAGAATTGAGAGAAATAGGAAATATGGGTGAACCAAGCAAAGGAAAAATAAAGATTTATTTCTCCCTCGTTAGTAGAATAGATGAAAAGTTTTATTGACCCCTCATGCCGCCGTCATTGTCGTCGTTCGTCGACTTCTACTACGACTTTGGCTTAAACCAAATTTATTAATCAATCTCATTAGAGGCTTCGGCTACGGCTTTAGCTTAGACCAACTTTCTTTTATCAATTTTATTAGATGTCCTTTTTGTGATATTAATGATGAGTTTATTCGTTGAATTATTAATTAATTAATTTATTAATTTATAAATCATATATTAATTAAATTAACTGATAAATTCTCAATTAATTAATTTAATTCATTAGTTAATCGAATTTTAAATCTTGCGCCCGATTTGGAAAGGACATGTTCTTTTTAAATAGACATTTCTTTCCCATCTCTGTTGTACCTGTACTGAACAATTGAGCTATTTTGAACTGGCGAGTTCTCACCCATTACTTGCTATAAATAGAGAGATTTTTTGCATATTTTAGACATCCAATTTCCTTTTCTTCTGCATACATTTTTGTACACGTAAAATTGAGACTGTGATAAATTCTTCATTGATTTTTTGGATTTTGTTGAAGTTACAAAAGTTTGAGGTACAACTACTTTTATATAAGTTTATCTGTTTTATCCTGGAAGAAATAATCCACAACCTCAGGTACAGTGAGGAGATTAATTAAAGACATACAGTAAATTCTGTGGACTTTGATGTTTTTATATTTTTGTTTCTATCTTTACTGTTTGTTTTTGGTACTCCCTCTGTCTCATCTTATGTGACACCCTTTCTTTTTTGGTATGCCCCAAAAAGAATGTCACCTTACTTTAGTTTAAAATAATTTACCTTTAAAATTTTCCTTTTATCCTTAATGAAATGATTCTCAATCATACAAATATCTAACAATAATTTTAGACCATAAGTTTTAAAATTTTTTTTTCTTAAACATCATATCAAGTCAAAAGGTGTTATATAAAATAGGATGGAAGGAGTACTATTTTGGATATAAAAATGTACAATATCAAGTATTAAAAAATTGAGTAGAACTAAAAATGGGATGAAGCAAGTGTATTTTTTCTTTATATGTCAACACATCAGACAATATAACTATGAAGTTAGTATATTTGACATTTTAGTATATTAAGAGAAAAATATACCACTCTTTTTTTATACCAAACATGTCAAATAATTACATTTACTTACACCAAGTTTAATTATTACGATGACTTTTCAAACATGCTCTCACTTTTTAAATATATATATATAAATAAGTTTTCTATGATTGAAGCCCTCCAACCTCCATTCCTTAACCATCTTACGTGTTCTCCATTGACCCCTCACTCCCAACTCATTCCATCATATAATCTATCTAGATTACAAATAAATATTCTAGAGATAATATTTTATTATTATTTTTTATATTATTTTATATAATATTATTTGACTAAACACAAAATTTTTAAAAAATTCTTAAAAATTTATTGTTTAAAATAAATTTTAAATATTTTGTGACTATAAATCACTTTATTAAGAATTAAAAAATTAAATAATATTCCTTTTAGTTATAAAAATATGAACTTCTTTTTTAGTCGAACTAAAAATAAGTGTATCGGATTAGGAAATAAAACAATATTGAGGGAAAATCATTTACATCTCCTAACTTTACTTTAAAAATCAAATATTGATTGAGTATATGTGTGTGTATATATATAAGTACTGGAACAACAGGCCGGATCTTTTTTGTTGATGTCGCAAGCGTTATTATGCCATCACAAATTTAGCCCCAGATCTCGTTCTATTTCTATACGAACATGGATCATCGTTCACAAACAAAGCGTCTTTATACGTTTTGATGAATTAAAGATTACCAATCTTTCACTGTTTTTTACGATTCAATCTTACTGTATTGAAGTCAGATTGTTTTCAAAAACAGTTTGCTGATTTTTTCAATGTCAACTATCTTCCAAAGTGATTGAACTATTACAACCCCTTCTTAATGGATAATAACAGTCCATTATTATTTTTTAGAATAAGATTGGACAATTATTTAAATAACTATATCATTGTAAATTAAAATGAGAAACTCAAATTGGATTAACATTGGATCAAGTCAATTTACATGTGCTACCCACAATTCCAAAAATCTTACGACGGAGGAAGCCGAGCCCAAAGAAACTCCCCCCCCCCCCCCCCGCCAAAATTTCTCCGTTTCTACTGAAAATTCTGGGGGTATTTATAGGAGCCATATGGGTTGAAATTCAAAATGTGAACGTTGAGTAGAGACATTGGTAGGGGGTCAAAAGGATTGCTGCGCCGTTGCTTTTGTTGACTGCGCTGTTGCTTTTTGAGGAAGGAGACGTTGGTGGTGTTGCTCGTTTTGGTCGAAGGCTGTTGTTCGTTGAAGAAGAAAAAGATGAAGGTGATGCGCGTGAACGGAAAAGTAAAAAGGAAAGTGTAAAAAGAGCAGCGCGTGCAGTAATTGCACATATGTTTTTACAAAATTTATTTGATATTTTTTAAAAAATTTTAGATTATTTCTGCTACTAAAAGATTTATATTTATATGTAATAGTAAAACTAAAATAGAAAATATCATGTGATACTTTTTTTTTAATATTTATCTATTTTTTAAATTTTAAAAAATATTTTTTTATATATATGATAATATTATATCTATATAAGATTTTTCTCATGTATAAATATGATAATATTTAATTGAAAATTATATTTTGATTTTGTCCATTTACACATGCAGTAATTTTGATAATATTCCTTTATTTTTCTTTTATTTTTTATTTTTAAAAGTTTAATATATTTATTAATTCAGTTATTTTTAATTTTTTTAATTAAAAGATTTTATTGCCCTATTATTAATTTTGTTGTTCTAAATTTATCAAATGACTTTTAAATAGCTTATTTTTAACTTAACACATTATAGATATATATAGATTCAAACGGTGAACTAATGTTAAGTTAATAATAAATAATTATTTTCGGGTATATTTAACAAATTTTTTTAAAAAAGTAGTAAATGCAATTGCCTAAACGAGTAGGGCATTTTCATTAAGTCACTCACTTCTTCTCCCTATAAATAACGCATCAATTGCATGATCCTCACACAAAAACAAACTCCCCATGCTATACTCATTTCCACTCTCTCACGCAGAACAGAAGGAACCCAATTCCCATTTCCCTTTGACGAAAATGTCTTCTCAACTAACCGAAAATCACCGTGAAAACGCAGAGATTTTCACAGACCCAACGATCTGTAAGAAGAAATCTCTGGAAATTCTCGAGCAAATGAATATGCCAAAAGGGCTTCTCCCGTTGGAGGATCTAATCGAATTGGGTCACAATAAGCAAACCGGGTTCGTATGGCTGAAACAAAAGAAGGCAAAAGAAAACCGGTTTACGAAAATCGGAAAACTTGTATGGTACGATACTGAAGTCACCGGATTCCTTCAAAATCGCCGGATGAATAAACTTACCGGCGTAAAAAGTAAGGAACTCTTGATCTGGGTAACAATTTCTGATATTTCTATTCAGGACCCTGAATCTCAGAAAATTACTTTTGCTACCCCTTCTGGAATTTCTAAGGTTTTTCCGGTGTCTGCGTTCGAGGATTGAGGGCATGGGATTGGTTCTGCTATTTTTATTCTAATTATTTAATAAATAAGTAAATGTCATTTTTCTTTTTTATAAAAACTTGTGTAACAGAAAAGAAATATAAAAGTGAAACTATTTTCTTTCTTCTTTTGGTGGTCAAAAATTCATATACTATTTCCATCCTAATTTTGTGGTATTTTTCGTTATTTAAAAATCAACTTGATTAATTTCTTAATTTCCAATTCTTCTTTCGTTAATATGCTGAATTTACATTTAAAATATCAAAATACTCTCATTTAGTTTTAGATTGATGAAATAATTCATGTTAAGTTAGATATTTATTAGATAGTTATATAATACGTTAGTAATGCTTAAAAATTGAATTTAACTATTAACATGTTATCTAGAGTTAGATGAAAATATAGTAAACTTCTCTTGATTTAACTAAAATGGACGAGTACAAAAAAAAATGATTAGGAAGTGAAATTAAAAGTTCAATACAATATTGTTTCGAGTTAAACAATAGCAATTAAACTCCTAGACTAAGCAAAAAAAAATAAGGGATCGTTTAATAGAGTATATTGGAAGAAATAATGTATGTATCTACCTTTTTATATTAGCAATTTCTTGTTTAATATATTTTTTGAGTCTTTATATAAATATATTATGTATTGAACTGTGTATTATTAATACATAAAAGTTTATGATATTAGTAATGCAATGCACGTTATTTTTAATATTGCTCCTCAAAAGCTTTTTTACATCTTTTCATCATATTTATGAAGGATATCTTTTTAAATAAATTTATTCAATACATTTTACTTTTATCACAAACTAAATATTGCATAAGAAATAATCTCTCATAATTAATGCAAGTATAATTAATACAACTATTAATAATACGAAAAAGGATCAAAAATACCCTTGAAATATTTGAAAAGGTTCAAATATATCCATTATCTACCTATTGGGTTAAAAATATTTTCAATCAACCTTTTTGGTCTATTTCTTCTTTTAAAACTAACAGATTTTATTTTTTAATTATTATTATTATTTATTACATGACATTTTTGATTGAATAAAATTAAATTTATTTATCTCCTTGGCCCATATTAGTTGCCCATAATCCAAATTCAATTAAAAAGACCCATTCTCCTACCCTCTTCTTCTTGTTCAAAATTT
Organism: Solanum sejunctum; assembly: GCA_025642045.1. Taxonomy (NCBI): domain Eukaryota; kingdom Viridiplantae; phylum Streptophyta; class Magnoliopsida; order Solanales; family Solanaceae; genus Solanum; species Solanum sejunctum. Next base: position 6,922 of record JAOTQJ010179863.1, read on the forward strand.
CTCCTTCAATAAGGAGGAGATATCTTGACCAAGAAGAAGAGGGGAAGAGAATGAGTTTTTTTTAATTGGGTTTGGGTTATAGGCAACTAATATGGGTCAAGAAGAAAAATAAATTTAATTTTATTCAATCAAAAAATATCACATAATAAATAATAATAATAATAATAATTAAAAAATAAAAATTTGTTAGTCTTAAGAGTAGAAATAGACCAAAAAGGTTGGCTGAAGGGTATTTTTAACCCAATAGATGAATGAGGGGAAATAGTCCAAGGGTAATTTTTGACCCTTTTTCGTTAATAATAATGCATTATATATAATACTCTTTTCGTTCCTTTTTAGTTGTCATAGGTTTTTTTTTAGAATCAAATGATATGAACTTCAACTAATATAAGATGTATTTTTTTATTATATTGATGTGAAAAAAATCACAATTTATAATACTTTTCATATAATTTTTAATTATTTAAATTTTTATTTTAAAATAATAAATTAACATAACCTAATTTAGCTTTAAAAATTAATTTGACTCTCTAAAAATATAATATGACAATTAAAAAAATAAAGAGAATATTATTTTTATCCATGTTACCAAACGATTTATGTAAAATCTTAACGCATACCTAATATATGTGCAGACAATCAAGCACAAAAAAAACCCCATCATTCTGTGCACTTAATCAATTAGATTGTATTTGAATCTACAAGAAAACTATTGATGTACAAAATTTATTTCACCCCATTTATCAAATTCATCGAACATATGTCATTTGATGAATTATTTCATACCGTTAAGCCTACCTAAGAATATTGTAAAATCCTGTATATTTTTAGGCTTATAATTCTTAAACTTGAGTTTTTATTTTATTTTATTTTATATCTGATATTCATGTCTATATGAAATAAAATTCCAATTTATTTTTTCATGCTAAACTTTTTTAATAACAAAATTGATTGAATGATTTACAAAAGAATTTCTAAGTTGGGTGATTTTTTGATAAAAAATAAAATTAATAATTTTATAAAATAATTTCTTAAACTCGAGCTACCTTTTTAAGAGGTTTACACTTAAAAATGAGAAAAAATGCATTATTCCTTGATACAATAGATAAACAAGCTTTACAAATAGCGTTCTTGATCTTCATGATTGAATATTTGATATCCGGATAATTTAATACGTAGGATGAATATTGATAAACTAGGGATGGGTCTTAATTATGATATTATAATTAAAAAAAATGGACCTTAAATATAATTTAACCACAAAAATTAATTCACATGAAAAAAATTATCCAAATTCATATAAGTAGATCAAATCTTTCATCCCTGATATGGAACATTCAACCGATCACAAAATAAAAATTTATTTGCTTATTATAATTAAATAAAAAATGGGATAAATCATATTAATAATTAGCCTTGATCAAACATAATAAATATATGTCAAAAGATCACACAGATATATAAAGTTATTTAATAAAATTATTGAACTTAATTTTTTTAATTAATAAAGTCATTCAATTTATAATTTTTCTCTTACAAAATTACTTTATGTTTTTGTTAAGGTTAAGATATAATTGAATATCTTTTTTTACTTTATCATTAGTAATAATTAATTTTAAAACATTTCTGAATTTGACACAAATTATTAATTTTGATAATCTTAAAAAATACTTTTTATTTAATTAACTAAACTAAAATATACGCTCGAACTATTATAAGAAAAACACCCTTAACTTAGCAAGAATTTAAAGTGGATTTTACTCTTGTTACAAAATTAGGGATATATTTAGATTTAATTAGTCAAATAGAAGGACATTTTTAACATAATTAATAATTTAGATATAGAACTAATAATTCGCACCAAATTTAGAAGTTGTTTTAATAATTTTACAAATACTAATTAACCTAGAAAACAATGCATAATTCTCGTTTCTTGTCGCCGCAAACTATCAAACAGTTTGGTCAGTTTTTGCTCTTTTACAGAGTTTCAACATTTGCAAGCTTTAATGGGTATGTAATTGCTGTTTGAAATCTCCCAAACTCGCTTATAATGCTTCCCCCGATTTCATCCCTCCTGATGTCCTATTGTATCGTCGGTTTAATAATGACGAAGAGGAAGAGGAGGGTTTTTTGTGGAGCGCTGCTGATTACAGGAATGGTGTTCTTTATCTTGTTTTGGGTGTATCATATTTTGAGTAAAGCGATTGTTTATTGTGTTAGAAATGCTGGTTAATGTTAATGTGATACCTTCATGTGCTAGAAGGCATTCTGGTTGTTCTGTTTCTTTCAAATTCTTAACTAGACAGTAGCAACAAGGTTTACTTAGCATAATGATACAAGCATTCTTAATTCTTTTTGTTTGCCTTTTCTCAAGGTATAGTGAAGTTGGAAAGAGTAGCTTATCTGAAGATCAGTCCCTGCATATTAGATGCAAGCGAATGCTTCGCAAGTGTCGTCAGTTGCGTCCCATTCTATATAAAAACCAACAGAGACGTTCGTCCCCATCAAACACCTACAATTTTGCACTCTATACAAACAGGTATTCCCTTTTATCATTCACTTTTCCCCGGCTTATTATTGTTCGATCGCACTGGCTTATCCAATCGCAATGGCCATTAACTTCTATCTAATTCTCCTTCACCATCTTCGCGTTTTCCCCTTTCTATGCAGATTATTTGCCGGGAATCACATCTACAGATTGAGTTCATCTTAAAGATTGCTTTTGCGTATGAACTTTGCTGCATATTCAGCGAGTTGTATAAAGTTACAGTTAACAATGACACATGTTGTTTTCCGTTTGCTTTTGTCCCTAAAGATTATAAATCATTTTGCTTCTTTTTTTTTTAGCTCTAGATTCTGTGGACTTTTTAAATTTCAGTTGAGTTTCCAGGTAGTTAAAAAGTTCTTGAATTTGAAATAAGTCATCAATATTCTTGAACTTTTGCTTTCAAATCTTGAAACAACTTTTGTGCCATTTTATTGATTTTTTCAGATTTGATTGTGGAATTTACTGATTTCGTGGGTCAAAATGGATAACATTTCAAGTCCTGATGAAAGTTATGATGTGGGATATGGATATCAGCCATCACCTTCTTCTGTGGATGATCAATCACCTACCGAAACAACAGGTCTTTCGACGTTGAGTGGCAATTCTTTGACCTATTGCAGAACAAACTCAAAGAGTTCAGCCTTTTCTGAGTATACAGATGCAAATAGTTGGTCTGAGAAGGGTTCTCCTATGAGCTCTTGGAGTCTGAAATCTCCTACTCGTGCAGTGCTTCCAAAATTAGGAATGAGGCAGCACAAGACAATTGCAGATGATTCTGACACTGTAGATTTAGGTAAGTTTACATTTGACATGACAAAATTTTTCAAGTTTCATATGAATTCGCTAATTTTTTGTATGGAAAAAGTTTTAGAAGCTGTTATTGGGAGAGGATATGTCAGGAGGGGGCAAGGGGGTTGCAAAAGCGGTGACAACCTCAAATGCTATCACAAATCTTTATGGTAAAAGTTTCTTAAATGCATCAAGTGAATTTTTGTTCTATTTCTTGTTTTACTGATTGGTGTTTTTTTTTCCTTCAGCATCTGTGTTTGGTCAACAACAAAGATTGTCTCTTCTCTGTATGTGATTTCATTGTAGAATTTGTTAGTACATCACAGATGCTACAAGATGGAACCACTATTGAGGTGAAAACTTTTCTTTAGTGTAAGAATTGTTCTCTTTACAGATTTTGCTTATATAAGTGCTAACACATGTCAATACTTTCAGTCGTTGATGAGCAGGCCACAGTCAGATATTCACATCAACCTTCCTGCATCGAGAAAACTCGATGCCATGCTCCTTGTAAGATCGCAAATATTATCTCCAAAACCAAATTTTAAGCAGATTCTGCTTTAGCCAGGGTGAAGCTAAAATTGAGATTTTTATAGGAAATCTTGGACAGTTTTGAGATAACAGAGCTCTGGTATGCTGAGAAAGGAAGCATGTCAAACAACTCAACACCGAATGCATTTACAATCTTAGAGTTTCCAGACACATCGCACTTCTGTCCAAGTCGAGGCTTCCACTCCGTCCTAAGCCGGATCAAAGCAGAGCGGGGAACCCCTCGCAGGTTTTTGGAATTTGACATCAGGAAGTGCTTTCGATGCTCATCATGGGTCATCCAGAAACAGTCGCCCTATAAACATAGGGGTCAGGCTGCGTACATCCGACCTCCTCTTACCCCGCAATGGGCGGGAGCCTTTGAGGCATTGGGATAATGTTGTTATTGTTTGACATCAGGAAGTGTTTTCACACTATCGACCGACACCAACTCATAGATCGACGATCGCAGCCAAAGTGATAGCGGTTGTAGCATCCACCGGTAATGTGTGGAAGAGGGTAAGATTTCTATGATAGGACGTATCAATACCTTTTATATCTTTTCATTTGAAAGGAAATATAGTTGAATAATCTAGTGTTGGGTCCTGAGGACCAGTTGCTTTTGAAAGGGACATCCTCTCATGTTCAGGAGACACGCCCTGTTGGACAAGAAGGTATATCAATTGGAAGAACAAATAGTTCAAAAGGCCAAGAAAAAAGGTACTCCTGTACGATTCACTGGTCTACTGTTTATTTTAGTACTATGCAACTTTGTCCTTCTGGATTTTAAAAAGGATATCATGTTATTAGGGAACCCAGCGGGTGGAATTTGATAAATGAAGGGTGAAAAGAATATATTCCATCTTAAACCACTTCTATTGTCACATAATTTGCACATGGATTGTATCTGAACTTGATATCTCCAAATGGGCAGGTAATTAGTAACCTATAGTGCTATCAGCTGGACTTCACCTTAACTGAGTATCATGCTTGAAACAATGTGCGTATAATTAGGATATTCAAATGGGTTTTATGTCCCTTTCCCTAATTCAATTATCCATTTGACGGTGTACCGATATTGTTTGGTGTAGAGCATTTCATTTGGAAGTTTGAAACTCTGACAGCTCCCAATATTTTTCTCGAGATATGTTAGGTTCTCATTGTTTCTGATCACATCTTGTTCATTATTTTTTTGGTGCAGGACACGAAAACGCTTCTGATAGCCCAAAGATAGCAGATACTGGATATGAGTTTAGCAACCGGCCCATAGCTATGCGGCCTCTTTATGACAGCATGTATCTGCAGCAATATGTTCTTCTTTGCTTCCAGGTGCTTAAATTTTGAGAATGTATATATTCTCAAAGAACCCTGGCCACTCTTGCATGCACAAGTTGGAAAATAAAGGATAATTCAAGAACCAAATTCTACAATTTCTGTTCTTTATTCTGTCAGATCCTTCAATGAGGACATTTTAGGTCAATTCCACTTGCATTTTAATTTGAAACTATTTACAGAGGACATGTATTTCAAGATACCATTTAATTAATAGCCAAAAGGGTTATAATATGCTCAATTAATTACTAACATAATGCCTACAACATACACCTGCTAGGCATACACGTGCGATGCACATGCGGTGAATCTAATTATCTTAAAAGCATGAACTTCAAAAAATGAATGTTAAATTACGTAAATACCTGTCACTTAAAAATAATTCCTAAATTATGTAAATATCCTCGTTAAAAAATAACCCTAATCCTAAATTACGTAAATATCCTTCACTAAAAAATAACCCTAACAGACAAGCCACTTCCATTCCCTCCAAACTAAGCCGTCGTGTACTTCCCCTTACAACATAGATCGTCCCCTTCCATTAAAAATCAAACTACTGCAGAAATCTTCTTCTCCCAGCGCAGATGTTTCATCACTCAATCTGCAATTTCTGATTCGAATTGTCTTATTAAATATCTTTTTGTGTTGTTCTCCAGCGGGTGTTTTTTCTCCTCTGGCGAAAACACACTACAACATTGGGGTCCTCTTTGCCATTAAAAACTGGTAAGTTTGCACACCTTATGCTTCCAACAATGATAACCTTTGTACAACTTGCAGCACACTATCCCTGTGCTTATACAATTGCTACAACTGCAATAGCCTGCTTACTGATTCCTTTAAATCTTACTACTTTACATAAACACTCATAATAAATTTTGTAGTTCACGATCTCTTCTGCATCTCTAACTATCCTGAAAGCATAGTGTCCTTGTAAACAAGATACTAAAACACCCTGTTGATTGTATGATGAGAATATTACTTATTCGAAAATGTGCACGGCTTTCACAATTGCGGGTAAGAACAAGCATTGTGAATGACCAATTGTACGTAACACATCATTCACATACCCCATTGACGAACCTTCTTACTGGCTCTGTGAACATCTCCCAATAATGTCTGGTTTGAGATGCGCATCTTAGGGGAAAAAACTAATAATTAAAAAAAGTGGTGCCGTGGACTAGAGGAAAAAAACAATGTGCTGAAATTTGTTCGCGTTACTTGTGAAAGAGTTAAAAGATATATTTACCTTGCTAAGTTCACTACATTGAAAGAATTATGTTCGAGTTGTCCAAAAGAAGTTTATGGCAATCATAGTTTGCCGGAAAGAAATCAAGCAGACCCGGTAGACAATCTCCCAAAATCATGGGCCATAGAAAAATTCATCTAGAATAATAATGTTATTCCCTTTCTCCACCCCAATTTTTTCAAAGTTGATATTAACTTGAAATTTTATCGTCCTCATAACTTAGTTTCTCTATGCATTTTTATCTTGATGTTTCACAAGTCGCATATATGGAAATTATATACATATATGTGAAGAGAACCACGTGTACCGCATATGCGGTGAATCTAGTTATCTCAAAAAAGAGAATGCTAATTAGTTTATCAAGCATTTGATACTCAACTTTATCTCATGATATGATTTCATATCATAATTTCAAATCATGATTTCCTACGCGTGCGCTAAATATTTATGGTCCAACATGGTTGCCATTTTAGAAAGGTAAGATATATTGATTACATTCTTTCCTTTTTGCCCTTAGTAATAATTAGTTTTGAAAGTTATAAACATCGACTGATTAAGTCCAGGAAACATAAGTGAAGAACATATACACATTATCCAATATTGTGTTATTTAGGTTAACTCTCTTTTTTGTATTCTATTGTAGTGATATTAATATTTTAAGTAATTAAAAATAATAAATAAGGATATGACCATTAAGGCACATAATTTATTAAGTAACATGTAAATAAAAAATATGACACAAAGTGGTCAACTGGGAGTAATATGATGGGCCATCTAGGTTGGCATGGGACTAGTTAATCCTTTTTGCGGAACTTGGATTAGAACAACTTTAGGATTACCTTGACTGTGAGTACGTGTAATATACAAGTAACATTTTAGGAAAGTTTATCAAGTTAAGCGCCTTATAAATATTTTGTTGTTAAAGCTTACCTCTGCATTCAGATAAGCAGTATCAACAATTTCCAATGGAGCGAATCATTTAAACCACTGACTACAAGTCACTTCGACTTTTCTTATGGAATGAAAAGCTAGCCCAGATTTCATAGTCCGAAGGCTTATGCTTTTTCATAATCAGAAGTACATTCGTGGTGTTTCAACCTTGTGAATGTAGTTGTTATAAATACGAGTACAGTCGCTACACACTAGAGGAGAAGAATTGTTCTACTATCATCCCTTTTGATCTGTTGAAGTTACGGAACAGAGAAGCGTCATTGGGTTCCTTGCTTGTTTTTTCTACTCTGCAGTTTCTGTCGCAAACTATCAAGCAGTTAGGGAACAATATCTCATTTTGCCTTTTCACTGAGTTTCAAGATTATCAAGCTTCACTGCCACTGGCAAGGCCGACTTACATAGTCGTCGTTGAAATCTCCCAAACTCGTGCTGTCAATTTAATTGTTAAAGTTGATTTTAGCGTTTCCCCCCAATTTCACAGGGTATCCTCCTGATCCCCCATTGTATCGCCAGTTTGAGAATGACAATGAGGAAGAGGAGGGGGTTGTCACTGTGCGAAATGTGAGTGTTGCTGATGATAGGAATGATCCATTTTGTGAATACACTGAGAATGTCCTTGAGTATCTTGATATGTTAAGGAAATATACGGGTGAAGGTGGGGCTTGTCCAGTGAAACCACCCATTGCGGCGAATATTGCGAGAGGATTGTTGAAGTCCAGCCATATTATAGATCTTGGTGTTCAAGTCCAGCTATTAGCTTCAAAGATCTAATGAATGAGATTTGCCCTGTTTGTCAAAAGGAGTTTAAAGACGAGAATGAAGTGATTACAATTTATTGTTCGCATTTGTTTCATACGAAGTGTCTCCTCCCATGGTTATACAAAAACAAAACTTGCCCAACTTGTCGAGCTATCTATCCTTTGCATTATTCACCCCTTTTGGACCATCAACTTGACCATAAACATTTGCTTCACAATTAACTTTTTCCAGACATTTTGGAATTTGGTCAAGGAGGACATCATGGGAATATTGTAATATTTTTATGAACACTATATGTTTGAAAGGTGTCCTTATGCCACCTTTGTGGCCCTTATTCCAGAAAAGGCAGGAGTAGTATTAGGCTGAACTCTGAGGTGTACAAGATAATTGCCAAAGTTTTAATAGAAAGAATGGTGGGATCTAATGTCAATGTGAGGAGGAAGTTAATGACTTTCATGCTAGTTCTGTTGGGGGGCACTTGAGTCCCATTTCTACAATTATTTTCACTCCATTCCTATTACCACAATTCATAATTTTATTACTTATCTATTCTAGCCATTTGCTTTGTTCATTTAATTTTATGTAGACATAGCGCTAATGAGGCATATGTCAGCGTCTTTACATACCCCCTTCTTGATGTAGGTTCGTTTCCATATTTGCATCAGATTGAAGCATCAATGTGACAAAAGTCTCGAGACTGTGCACTTGTGATCCAAATAGCAAACAACGATCTGTAAATGGATCCAACACCCATATATGAGTTCGTGGAAGGTGTCAAATTCACTTTTCCCAACTTAACTTGGATTGGATTTTTGATGTCTATAAATAGGTCTTTTAGGTTTTATTTATTACTTATGTGACATTTTTACTGTCTTGACTAGGAACAAAGGATTTATTCATTCATTTGGCTTTCTTAATTTTTGAAATTGATTGCACACTGTTCGTTGACGTTTGAGTCTTGATTTCAATTGAAGATCCCATATTTTATTCATTCAACTTGCAAGTGCATGGTTGTGTTTGAATAATTATCACCTTATGAGCATGAATAGTTAAATCCACAACTAGGATTGTAAAAATTATGAAGAATCAACAAAGTAGACTTAATCACTAGTATTCTCACTTGAGGCCTCACTAATATTTAGGATCAATAATAAGGGCCAGTACTGTTACAATCGTGGATGAATATAGTCAAGAAGTGAGATTCATCTATTTAGGGACCAACTATGTAGACGATAGCCAACATTGATCTTGCATATGCACTAGAAAAGGTTACCACTATAAGATCATCTAAGTTGTGAATTTATGGGGATCACAATACCCTAGTTTCGTCTATTGATTTAAACACTTGCAGTTAATAATTTGTTAGTTTTCATTAGTCAATTTGTAGTTATTTCTTTACATAAAATTTCGTTTTGAAAATAATTTAGCTAAAAGTGCAAATACACATAATTAAGCTAAGTCCAAATCATATTCCTCGAGGGTTTGATCCTAACCTTGGTTTGATTTTATATTTGAATGGCGATCGCTTTATACTTCTTAAGGGAGGTGTAATTTGGGCATATCATTGATTAACAGAACAACTGATAATGATATTATTATTGAAGAGTATATTTCCCGTTTCAAAAAATATTATAGAGGAAAGTGCTAACATGATTCTCAAAATGGATCTTAAGAAGGATTTTTGATAGAATTGAATGGTCCTTTTGTCGGAGATACTTTCAAAATCGTAATTCTATTCCAAGGCTTGTTCCATTTTTGTGTTAGGAGAAGCTCTATCTCAATCTTAGTCAATATAGAGAGAATTGTCTTCAATGGATCCCAATCTTCTCTTCATATTGAGCGGTAGATCCCCGTCTTCTCCTCATATTAATTCTCTCTAGATTTATTGAAAGTTGACCTTAATAAGATTTGATTTCGATCAAAATTAGCTATGCCTCCAAATCTCTCCTCTTTTATTTCTCGCTGATGATCTAACCCTTATTGCTAAAGCTAATTGAAAAACTACAACATCTTAGAGACCTTCAACTAGTGTCAATAATGCTTTTGACCAAAAAAAAAATGTAAGGAAATGGAATAATACGAGATTTTGTTGGACATTTGCATATTAGTACAATTGATGGAATCTGGAATCTTGTGGATTATGAATCAAATCTAAATAAAATAAGACCAATCATATAGAATAATTGTTTAAGAAAATTCTCTATTCATGATGTTATGTTTCGAGTGATATTGCAATAAAACATGTGATTAGCGTCTGCAGGAATTTTGAATAGAAATGAGCACGGAAAAGTGAGAGCAAAGGAAAAAGGCTTGGATGTAACTCAAAGGAGCTTCCAAAACAGTCCCAAGAGAAATTTGGGTTGGGTGCACTGTTAGAAAGTGTTACCCTTATGCAGAACCCCAAACATGGAACCTTCTCTACATTAACAATGGAGATTCTAATATTGTGCTAGGAGAAAATATCAAGTAATCGACTAGCAGCGATAGAACTTATAAAATTGTGGGTACTTCCAGAAAGTCAGTAAGACTAAGCCCATGTTGTCCAATAATAAGAGCAACCAATTGTATAGTTTGTGCATGCCTTTAACCTGTAATTGGCTATAAAGAAATTTCCAGGCACTCGGCACTTCTGGAATCGTGCCGTCTACTGAATTATCCAATTCTAGGAAAATAAGTCGTTTGAACTAGTAAGTTGCTGAATACGGTTCGTCCCAATTATAGCAAAATCCCATAGCTCTACTATCTTCCATTTCTATACAAGTTAATCGCTTGGCAAAAGGGGTTTGGTTGCTAATCTAGACATAGTTGAGGTGGATGAGCCGGCTAGACTAGTGCCAGGCGTTGCTGAGTTTACCCCTAGCTGCAGTCATAACCCTTAATAAGTCGGGTGGTTTGCGTAACAACACATCCAATTTGATTGAATAATTCAACCTTGCCATAAATATCCCCATTGCAAGTTTTTTGGAATAAACTTATCAGCCCTAGCCAACTTTTCTTGAAACTAATATTGATAAATTTTAACTATACCAATTTGCTGAAACATGACCAATGTCCCACTGGGTTGCTACTTTCAAGAGATGCAAATCACTGGAAAAAACATTTCTCAAAGTCTTCCCAACTCATTGGGCCTTCACTCATTTAAGCTAATAATTTCATAATTGTGCTTCTCCCAACATGTGAAACCCAACAACTCCAACCTTTTTTGCTTTTCTTATATTTTAATTTTCAAAAAAAATTTTCATAATGATGTCCCAAATTAATAGGTCGTTGGTGCCTTCATAAGTAGGAAATCCATCCTTGCACCCCTTGGTATTGCCGAATAGGAATTACCACTAGTTTGATGATTATGATCAGTTAGTTGAATAGGCCATGTATTGCCTCTAGTAGTAGAGTTGTTGATCTGTCGATCATCGAGGCGTACTCAACTCAGTTCCATTAGGGTTTTATTGAGCTAATTCCCAAGCCAAAAAATTGTTCCCGAATGACTTGGACAATTCTTTCACTGAGGCCTGGTTCTATCTCTGAAAGTTTAGAGTGTATTAGTTTTTCTGGAATGGCACGTTCTTTCTAGAATCTAGAATTCATCTTATCGCCCATTATGTCAAGCTCTGATACCAAATTATTGGGATTATTAGAGAAGAATTGAGTCATATGATAATGAACAAAAGAATCAAAATCAATTATCTTTAATTTTTCCATCCCTTTGTTCATATTTGTAGATCAACCTATTTTGTATATAAATTTATCTCAAAGGAAAACTGAAACTTTAAGAGTGCAGTGGAAGAGAGAACCCTCATCTCTTGTTTTTGGCTGACATTCTACATACTTCTTATTCCTCAAATCCCCCCTTTAAATAGGAGTCTTATTATAGCAATAGGAAGTATAATCCTTATTAAACTAGGAAAATAAATCCTATTCTAGACTAATAACGATAGCTAACATAAATCATATTCTAAAATAATAAGAGTACTACCAGCAATATAATTAAATACTTAATTTAATTGGCTTCCTGTCTAATGCAAGTCTTGCACATAAATGCGTCCACCACAACATACTTCAAACATTAACCCCCAACACGTTATTTTTGCACCTTCACCATTGACGATCCAAAATTGGCGAATAATGCAAAGTATAGATAACACGACAAATTGGGCATGTGTTCTTCTTGGATAGCCATGGCACCAAACACCTTGTATGAAAGGCGTGCTTACAACAAGTTCTAATCACTTCATTCTCGTCTTTAAACTCTTCTTGACAAATAGGGCAAGTCTCATTCATTAGATCTTTGATGATAATAGCTGGACTTGGACACCATGATCTATAACATGGCTGGACTTCAACAAATTCTCTGGCCATGTCCGCTGCAATGGGTGGTTTTATTGGACAATCCCCATCTTCACCCGAATATTCCATTAACATGTCAAGAACTCACGGACATCCTCAGGTGTATTTACAAATTGGATCATTACTATAATCAGCAACACCCACATTTTGCACAGGGAAACCCCCCTCCTCTTTCACATCAACATTTTCAAACCAACTATACAATGGGTTATCAGAACGATATCCTGTGAAACTGGGGAAAGAGTTAGGATCATCATTACCAGTAAAGTGATACAATGAATTTGGGAGATTTCAACGTTAACTACGTAAGTCGACCTTGGTAATGACAATAAAGCTTGAGAATCTTGAAACTCAATGAAAAGGTGAAATGAGATTTTGTTCCCCAACTGTGAGATAGTTTATGGCAGAAACTGAAGAGTAGCAGAAACGAGCAGGGGAGCCAATGATGCTTCTCTGTTTTGTAGCTTCGACAGATCAAAAGGGATGACAGTAGAACACTTCTTCTCCTCCAGTATATAGTGACTGCACTCGTATTTATATAACCACATTCACAAGGTTGAAAAATCATGAATTCACTTTTGATTATGAAAAGCATAAACCTTCAGACCGTGAAACCTAGTTCCTCGCTAGCTTTTCGTTCCATAAGAAAAGGCAAAGTGACTTGCAGTTGGCGGTTTCACTAATTCTCTCTATTGAAATTTGTTGATTTGCCTACCAGACTGCATAGGTAAGTTCTAATGGCAAAATATTTATAAAGCACTTAAATTGATGAACTCTCCTAAAAGGTTACTCATATATTACATGTACACACAGTCAAGGCAATCCTAAAATTGTTCTAATCCAAATTCCATAAAAAATAATTTTGTCCCATGCCAACTTGGATGGACCATCATTTAATCCTTGTTGACTACTTTGTTGTCACATTTTTTATTCATACGTTACTAAAAATTATGTGTTTTAATTGTCATATCCTTTTTTTTTAATTTTTTAAAATTATTTGAAATGTTAAGCTCTCTTCATGAATAAAAAATGAGTTAGTTTAAGTAATTATAATATTGGATTATATGTCTATGTTCTTTACTTATGTTTTTTTATGCTAATTAGTTTATGTTTATTACTTTCAAAACTAATTAATAGCAAGGGTAAAAAAGAACATACCAAATTATATATATGCTTTCGAAGTTGACAACTATTATGGACTATATATACATGTGATATGAAATCATGATATGAAATCATATGAGATGAAGTTGAAGTTTTGATTGGATACATAATTTAGATATTTAAGTTGTATTTTTTATTCATAAACATAAAAACCCCTAAATTTGTGAAAACTATCAAAGTTGCCCCAATTGTTTATATAATCTTACCAAATAAGCAAAAATATAATATACTATTACAAGGCTATTCTAACAAAATACTACATTTATTGATCAAAATTTAGTTCAATAAAAAAGTAAAACTAAGCATGAGTTGTAGTGTACTACTCTTTAATATAATCCCCCACACAGTATAGACAATCTACTCACATTGAGCATACATTTCACAATATGAATTGTTTAAAGGTTGGTAAGAGTAACAATATTAGTTATACATTTTGTTGGAGAGAGTAATTGTTATTTCTGATAATAAATGGCTTAAAGGTTTGCAAGAGTAATGATATCAACTATAATTTGATTGGTGGAAGTAATGGTTATATTTGATATAAATGATTTAAAGGTGGTAATAATAATAAATATACACTATTAATTTTGCTTATATATGAAATACATGATTCGACGATATAAAATCATGGTGGTTTCTTTTTATTTTTCTTTTATTTACAAAATATAAATTTGTGGGTCAATTTTTGTACTTAAAAAATGTAAAATTATGATATAAAATCCTCAAATCAAGCTTTTTGAAGAACTTGGAATTTTATCTGATGATTTCAAATAAAATGGCATGTCCAAATGTTGATTTCACTTAATGATTTCAAATCAAAAGATGAAATGCATGTCCAAATGCCTACATAGTAAAGCGGTCCCAAGGAAGTATATTCACATTATCCAATATTGTGATTATTAAGATTAACTCTTTTTTTAATTTTATTGACGTGATATTAATATTTAAAGTAATTAAAAATAATAAATAAGGATATGACCATTAAGACACATAATTTATTAAGTAACATGTAAATAAAATATGTGAAAAATAAAGTGGTCAGTAGGAAGAATATGATGGGCCATCCAAATTGGCATGTAACAAGTTAATCCTTTTTTACGGAACTTGGATTAGAACATCCTACCTCGGCTAGGAGTATATGATGGGTCATCCAAGTTAGCGTAGGACAAGTTAATCCTTTTTTATGGAATTTGGATTAGAACAATTTTAGGATTACCTTGGTTGTGCATACGCGTAATATACAAGTAACTTTTTAGGAAAATTCATCAAGTTAAGTGCTTTACAAATATTTTACTGTTAGAGCTTATCTCTACATTCTGATAAGCAAAATCAACAATTTCCAATGGAATGAATCATTGAAACCGCTAATTGCAAGTCCTTTTGACTTTTCTTAGGGAATGAAAAGTTAGCAAGGAACCAGATTTCACAGTTCGAAGTCTTATGCTTGTTCATAATCAAAAGTACATTCTTGATGTTTCAGCCTTGTGAATATGGTTATTATAACTATGAGTACAGTCGCTACACACTGGAGGAGAAGAAGTGTTCTACTGTCATCCCTTTTGATCTGTTGAAGCTAAGGAATAGAGAAGCGTCATTGCATTCCTTGCTTGTTTGTGCTACTCTGCAGTTTTTGCCACAAACTATTAAATAGTGAGGGAATGACATCTAGTTTTGCCTTTTCAATGAGTTTCAAGATTCTCAAGCTTCACTTCCACTACCACTGCCAAGGCCGACTTACGTAGTCATTGTTATCATGAAAAATGACCTTTTGAAAAGAAAATAATTTGAAAAATCGAAAATCAATTCAAACTCAATTAATTTGAGAAAAAATGAATTCTCAAAATTTGAAGAAAAAAACAGAGTCACCATCTAATTTTACGGATAATTAAAAAACCAATAAATATTTAAAAAGATCTAACAGAAAAATCCTTTTAAATCCAAAGAACATAGGTTCGGGTTCACATTTCCACTTCGAGAAGGTTTTGCGCACTCGAAATGGCCGCTAAATGTGATTATCCGGCAATTAAGTGTTAACTAACTTTGACTTGACAAAGGTTGACTAATTTGGAATTTTTGATTGATTTTGAAAAAAACTGACCCAACTTGAAAAGATTTGACTAGACTCACAACTAAACTAAAAGCATTTGACTAAACTTGAAAAATTGACCAAATTTGAAAACTAAACTAAAATGATTTAATAACATTTTTTATTTTTTTATTTTTTATATATTTCCCTACTTTTATAAGAATTTTTTTTATTTTTTTTTATGAAAGCACTTTCTCAAAATAAACATAAAAATAATAATTTTGATTCGCTGAAAATTTAATTAGATTGAGACCAATAACAAACAAATGTCAGCATTCAAACAAGCACAAATACATGAATAAAATAAAAGAAGAGAGTTGAAATGATCGTGGGCCTTTTATCCCATTTAAAACTTTATTGAATTTTGGGCTTTTTCTTGTTCATCCAAAGAGTTTTGATCCATTTCCTTGTAGTATCTACTATAGGCTGGGTTGATTGGTTGACTCAAAAAGGAAGTTTGGACCTCCATGGCCCAAGAAATGCAGAATGAGGAGTCCACCGTGGACTCAAAGGAGATTTCACATGCAACAAAGAAGTAAAAATATGAGTAACTCAACATATTTAATAGGAAGATAATTTAATGTTTTGCTATATTGTTACCAAAACAGACGCATATGAGATCAACACTAAGGACAAATTGCGACAAGTTGAAACTCTAACAATGGTGTCTTAAGAGAAAAAGCAACAAATTAGAACTAGCACGCTGACTAGTTTGACTCCCCAAATGTTAATTAAGACATGC
>JAOTQJ010179884.1:10037-23408 GCA_025642045.1 Solanum sejunctum
CTTCCTTAAATGGGGGGCTTGTAATGTGGTTGCAAAAGGGTAAGTTTGTTTCTTGTCTTAAGGTATAATTGATCTTTAAGGTTTTAGCCTACGTTCTTATTGCATAGGGTCTTGTATTGTGATTTTAGATGAACTTAGTTTGTTCGATTGGAGGTATTGAGGTGGTTCAGGTACTTACATATTATGTCTCATTGTAGTACCCATAAATTTGTAATTTGATGGTTAAGAATGGTATATCTATTTGGTCAACTACAATGGGTTAGTAATTTCTCTAATCTTGATCTTTGGTTCGAGTTTTGTTACCAAGGGATGATGAAGATAGGTGATATACCTAAGTGTCTTCTCAAATTATGAGTGAGCCTTTTGAGTATGTTAGAGTTGTTTGGTTGGCTTATGCACCGGCTATGTTTATAGATTTCATGAATAGGGTCTTTATTCCCTATCTTATTAATTTGTAGTGGTCTCTAGTGATGAAGTATTGATTTATTTAGAGTTTGTGAAACATATGGGGGTAGTGTTGCAAATCTTGGGGTAAGAGGAGTTGTACGCCAAGTATGTGAAATGTGGTTAGAGGAGGTTACTTCCCTAGGCCATGTGGCATTGGAGGATGGTATTAAGATTGATCCTAAGGAGAAATATGTGATTAGAAATTGGCCTAGACCTTTGACTCTCTTGGATATTAGGAGTTTCTTGGGCTTAGAGGATTACCACCAGAGGTTTGTGAATAGGTTCTCTTCTATTGCTTCTCCCAAGACTAAGATGACCCAAAGGAAATATAAATTGTCTTTTGCTCCTATCTTGCCCTCACTGGATAGGCTGGAAAGGTTTGTTGTGTAGTCTGATGTCACCCAAATTGGTTAGGGTTGTGTGTTGATGCAAAATGGTTAGGTGGAAGTCTATGCTTTTAGATAGTTAGAGATGCATGGAAAGGGTTATTCTACCTATGACTTTGAGTTGGGTGCCGTGGTATTTGCTTTGAATTTGACATCATTGGTTATATGGGTGCATGTTGTTATATTTACCGTCCATTAGAGTTTCTAATCTGTGTTCACCCAAAGGGATCTTATCTTGAGACAAAGAAGATGGTTATAACTTCTTAAAGACGATGATACGAGTGTGTATTATCATCTAGGTAAGACTAATGTTGTGGCGAATACTTTGGTTCGGAGGCATGAAGAAGGACATTGCCAATTTTGTCTGTTGTTGTCATAGTTGTTAACAAGTTAGAGAGCCAAACATCAAAGGATGGATGACCTAACCTAAGACATAGCGATTCCTACTTTGAAGTGGGAGGTGATTAATATGGAGTTTTGTCGTTGGGTTTCCTAAGACTAGAAAGGGTTTTCATTAAATTTGGGTTTTGGTTGATAGAATGATGAAATCTGCTCATTCTACTGGTTAAGACTACTTATGGTGCCGAAAAGTATGCTAAATTGTACATTCATGTATTGGTCAGAACTTGAGGATATGCTTAGGGCTTGTAGTTTGGAGTTCATGGGTAGTTGGCATGATCATCTTCTATTGATTGAGTTTTCCTATAATAATAGCTATCATTCTAGCATCGGTAGGCATTGTAGATCACCAGATGGGTGGTTTGAAATAGGAGTGATGGCTTTGTTGAATCTGAATCTGGTTAGGGATGCTATAGAGAAGCTAAGGCTGGTTAGGGAAAGGTTGGAGACAGTCCCAAAGTCATCAAAAGTCTTATGTTGAAGTGAGAAGAAGAGAGCTTGAATTCAAAGTTAGTGATTGGGGGGCTATTTGAAAGTTTGGCTCATGAAAAGTGTGCTTTGCCCCTATAAAGAGGGAATTGAATTTATGGTTTGTGAGTCTCCATAAGGATTTTAGGAAGGTTAGTGAGTTTGCATATGAATAGAAAGTAAACGATTTGGATACGGTTCATCCGGTTCTTCATATTTCTAAGATTGAGGAGGTGTCTTGGTGATTCAAGTGTTATAGGACTCTTGAGGTTATGTACGTTGTAGGGGATGAGTTGTCCTATGAAGAGGTATGATGGAGAAGTTAGGTGGATATGAGTAAAGTTGACTTGTAAGGATGTAGTGTTTCCCATGGCCCATTGGGAGAATCGTCAAGTCGATACTATATCTCGAGGAGCCAAAGTGGGCACGGAGGAGCAATACTCGTACCTCTTTCATGCTATTCAAGATTATCATAATATGTCAAGTCTTTTTATGATTCTAAGTCTTATGTTTTAGCCTCTATGTCATTGTATGTATTCATGTTTATATTGAGAAGGTTTAAGGTAATTTTAATACTCGTGTTGTGATTTTGAAAATGGGTTTTTAAGTGTGTTGTTGAATTCTTATTAGCGCTGATGTCTTTACTATTACTCTTCTCTTGTATTCTCCTTTGACATTGGGAGACGAATGTTCCCAATGGGGAGATATTATAACGAGCCCAAAAGTACCCGAAATGTGCCTCGGAAGTGCCTGGATTCAGAATTTTTGTATATCTCAAAATTCGTAAGTTATTTCAAAAATTTGAATTCATTTTGTTGTTCAAGGGGGGTCAAATTTAGGGGAAAAAGGTTCTAACACCAATTTTAGAGCAACCATAATAAAATTTGAAATTTCAAAGTGTCAAATTCCAGTGAGGGTACGACGCGCCTTAGTGTTATTGTTGTCTAATTTTTTTTAACTAGGTCCAAGACTTCTAAGCCTTGGGCCTAATCCATACCATATGTGAAACTACCTATACATAGCTATATTTTCACCCTCATATCATTTTAATCATTCCCCAATACTCACTCAAACAACAACAACAACAACAACATTACCCCAATGCCTCAAAGGCTCCCGTCCATTGTGGGGTAAGGGAAGGTCAAATGTACATAGCCTGACCCCTATATTTAAAAACATAGTGCGACTATTTTTGGATGACCCATTATGAGCATCAAAAGTTGCATTGACTAACTACTACTACACAATTGAAAGAAGCGCAGATAGTTTAAAGAGTCATTTTGTTTTATTCCATCATACCCACTCAAAACATAGCAAAATACTCACTCAAACACTTAACCGAATATTTTACTCCTAGTCTCAAAACCCTCTCCAGATATAAGGATTTCCTCTCAAGCTTCAAGTCTCCATCTCCCATCTTCATCAAGTTCATCTCCCAAAGCTAAGGTATGTGGGTTTCTTTCATAAGTTCCTTTCACCCATGATACCCAAGCTCCCTTTTACTTAAATTTGCATTATTTAAAGATAATTTACTCATGACTCTTATATATTATGAAAATCATTGAACACTACGTTAGGGTTTATAAAATTGTGACTATTTTGCTATGTTATGAGCTTTGAAACTAAGATCTATTGTAAGATTTAATGAAGGGTTTTGATGTATATTGCTTAAGGGTGTTGCCAAGAATCTATTAATGGTTTTACATT
The DNA here is from genome assembly GCA_025642045.1 of Solanum sejunctum. Lineage (NCBI taxonomy): Eukaryota > Viridiplantae > Streptophyta > Magnoliopsida > Solanales > Solanaceae > Solanum > Solanum sejunctum. The sequence goes on from JAOTQJ010179884.1 coordinate 13,445, forward strand.
AGATTTTCTAGAATGATAACACTCTTAAATTGCATGATTTTACACTAGTACTACACACCCTCTAAGTGTTTGACAAAATGTTCGATTATGGTTTCGTAAGGAATTGAAGGACCAATACTTGTCTCATGAGTTGTATGACAATAATATGATGATATGTTGATGATGATGAAAGTAATATATGTATATAAGGACTATATGATGATGAAGTAAACGTATGAATATAGTATTCTCTAGATAGTGTTGGAATGTGACCATGCCCTACTCGGGGTTGCGCGTCGGGTAACCTTGTCAAGGGGTTCGTACCTTGATAACTTATTAGGGGGTTCATACTCTGGCACCATGGGTGGTAGGGTGTGACTATCTATTAACCTAGTTGGGGGTTTGCACCCATTAACCTATCGGAGGGTTTATACTCTGGCACCACAGGTGGTAGGTTACATCGAACCACCAACCTTCTAGGTGTTTGTACTCTGGCATCACGGGTGATGGGGTGCAACGATCCACCAACCTATTGGAGGTTTGTACTCTGGTACCATAGGTTGTAGGGTCCAATGATCCACCAACCTATTGATAGGGTTTGTACCGTAATCACCAAGGGTGGTAGGGTGCTATGATCCACCAATAGTTTAATGGTCTCTTCTTACACATATGTAATGTTCTATGTAAGCATGTTTTACTTGAGCATTAATCATACATGCCATATTGTTACTCTACTATCTATTGTTTATCTTTATGTATTTTGACTATAATATCTATCTCTTATTACATGGAATCCCACATACTTAGTACATTTCAAAGCACTAATGCATACTATATGCCTACATGATATAACCATGCATGAAACGTGCACTGCTTGATCATGTTCCTCCTTCACGTGGCTAGTACAATTGCCTCTCAAGGTTGATGGTGCGTCCTCCATTCCGAGGACATTGCTTATGATCTCTCATTATATACTAAAGCTATCTTTCCTTTATTTATGTATTGACTATGAGGGTGAGCCCGGTTATTTGTCATGGCCCCCGCTCTTATCTATGTAGTGGAGGTGTTGTTGGACATGATCTGTATTTATGCTATGAGCCTTGACTCTCTTGTTTCTTGATGATTATGATATGGAAGTTTACCCTTAGTCCCAATTTCCCTTGATTATCCTTATCTCTTATTGTCATTTTAATTGCTTCCTCGACTAAGGAGGTGTAATGATATGCTATGAGCCTTGTTTAGATTCCTTTAGGTTTCCCATTCACCGGTCACGTCTAGGACCCAAGCTTGGGTTGTAACATGGGTCTTACCACCCCATATGGATGGTACACATGGTCGTACGACTTTACTTGGTTCCAAAACTATAGATTTGTAAGGATAAGATTACCATATGGTTTGTGTAGCCTCACACAGCCCGTGTGGGATCAATGTATGGTGTGCCTTAGTTTAAAATCCCACGTATAAGCTCAAACACCATACACAAGGCTAAGCGCCACTCCAAGGGTGCTTGACACGATTCGCATAGTCTCCGCAGACCATGAGGGATCCCATGTAGTGTCACCTTGGTACAAAACATTTCGAAACCAAATTTCCAAGATCCAATGAGGTTGTACAACATCCCAGTCCTTACATCATCTCCCTCTTGGGAACATTCGTCCTGAAATGAGATAGAATAAGGCTAGAAAGGCTTGACTTAGAACATGAAATATCCAAACTTAAGGTACCATGCATATTTCATTATTTGAAAATCATAGTCATTAAAACTCATGTCAAAACGTATTCAAATCATTCTCAACATCATAAGAATTATTATAGTGCACATGTATGTATGTCATGTCATTGAACTCAATAGTGAAAGAATTAGGACCACCTAGAAAAAGGAAGAACCTAATACCATAGGCTTCAGTAGATTGGAAAAGATGATGATATCATTTTCATCATGTCAAACATACTTCGTCTTCCATGTAGCACTCTCCATATGTTTATTCCTCCAAAGTAACTTAACCAATGCCATATCCTTGTTACAAAGTCACTTCACTTGCGTATCGAAATCTCAATCGAAACTTCCTCATAAGACAAGTTCTCCTTAACATCAACATCTTTCAAAGGCACAACAGTACTAGGATCACCAACCAACTTCCTCAATGCAGAAAAATCTGAAGGCAAATCCAACTTATAAACAGGTATTGGCATCACGAAACTTGTTCAATGGCAAAATCGAATGGTGCTATAGTCCAAGGAGAGCTATAGAAAGCCTATGTGAAAAGACCCAGTAAAGTTGACAAACATATCGTGTGGTTTACTACTTGGTCGATAAGGTCGCTATTTTGGTTGGAAATCGAGTGAAGTTGAGATGGCATGCCACCTGTATAAACGAGAAACTCAAAACATCATCGTAGTGGTTCCTGAGTAGATCATACATGGAATACGGTACCTCAACACCTTTATCCTAATAAACCTAGTCCTGTCCATGATACGCGCCCGCGCCCATGCTCGCCTCCTACCCTACTTGGTATCAGAGACAACCTCTTCTTCATTCCTAGAGGGAGGAATGAGGTATTCATAAGGTCTATCACTCATTTTTTACCACTAACATTTATTATTTTGTTATTTACTTTCTATCTAAGTGTTTAATTTGGGTTCCTATGTTTAAATTTAGGTCCATAGTCATAAATCACTTATAGTCTTGACATAATCAACTTTAAAGTCTTTCGCTTAGATATTAGCAAAATTACCAAGTCTATATATAAATCTTTAGAACAAATACGTGGGTGAGTTTCTTTATTATCGAAAAATCCAAAAATGTGTCTGTTTCAAAGTCTTTACCGTCTTCATCTAGTTTATATAAATTTGTGTCTTTACCTTTTGAGTCTAGTCTTTATATGTTTTTGGCCAAGTTAGAGATGACTTCAACCTAGAAGAAAACTCTTGTAAATATGGCTATCTCTCTGAAGTAGATGTGTTACTCCCAGAAAAGAAAATATCCACTGCATATCTAGCTCTAGTGAATCCATATTCTACCTTTGCCAAAAAGACCTGTAACTCTTAATTGGAAATCTATTCCATAAAACAACAAAACCCAAAGGACTGAAAGAATATGTCACTGTCTCAAAACTTGAGAAGCAACTAATTCTCGCAAATTAGGAGTAATTATTTATCACACCATAGATGCCAGAGTACTTTCAATACTCATGGAAAAGCATGGATTTCACCCATATCCAGTTTGGTGCCATCAGAGTTGCATTGACGTATCACAAAAGAAAAGGCAAGCCCATAGTGGCACATCTTTCTGTATTGGATGCCCGATATAATTAGTACCAACATATGGATTTAGGCACCTCTCAGATTAGCGTCAACATTGGGACTATGTTCGTCACAATCTATTCGAAGTTCAACATGTCCCTGCACGATCTGTACCTTATGGAGGCATTGAAGATCTGGGTCCAAATATTAGGAGCTCCACAAACTAGAGATACTATTTGGGCGACCCTACACCACAACTCGATTAGAGAGTTTAGAAGCATTCCATGGGCCTCATGCTCCCCGGTGGACATAATTCCTTGTTGCATGTAGATGCTACCAAAGAAACCACCAAATGTGCTTTTTTATCAAGAAAAATATCCAAGGATAAACTTCTTAAGGTTATTCCTGAGTCTTGGGTCATCAAGTATGAGGAGTTGAGAAACCATCCTCAACCTCTCTTGCACGATAAACCATGCATCACCAAAGTCTATGATAACATATATCCCATAAAATCTAATTAATCTACCCATATAGTTCTGTCCGTCCATGTGCAGTATGTGCACCAAGCTGCCAATAATCTTTCAAACGTAAGGACCCATATACTGCTTCTTGGTTGTTAGTTCTACTAGGACTGAACATGATTAGATATAGTAGTTCGACCATGATGGACGCGCTATAAACTAGTTCATATGTCCCTTTTATGGGATATACTCCATGGAACCTAGATTATGACTACAAAGATGTCAATTAGAAGAAGTGGATGATGATGACCATATGTCGCGGGTAAGAAAGAACAAAAAATTGAAAAGGAATTCAAGAGGAGATATGATTGAGGAGATCTGTCTATTGGTTCTATAAGTCATCTACGAAAATATGATTTCCTAATATCATACGTACCCCAAAGTGAATCTACCTCAACCACTTTGGCCAAAAATGACACCACCATAAAAGATCCTACACCATCACTATCCATGATATCCCCTATAAGCTTCAGTCACATAAATAGCTTCTTCGCACACTGAAAACTTAAAAAGAATAACTTGAACCTAGCTTTAGATATACCACAAAAAGTTATCCATTACCCAAGAAAAACCATGCCAAATAGCCACATGAAGGACATACTTCCCATGTAGTTAGAAGATTACACGATCGATAACCAAATACTAAAAAAAGAGAATCACTCCATCAGAAGTATTGCTCTATCTAAAACCAAGCCCCAGAGTAAGATCAAGATGGTAGATACGTCAACTCGAAATGCTCACCTTGTTCAAGCTTTGCAACAAAGACTACATATCATTCCACTTGTAAAGTATCAGACAGGGGCGTCACTCTTTAAAGTCTTTGACCAGAAACAAAAAGAAATAAACTCTATCAGTGATCAAATCCTGTATCCAAAATACATCTTCGAACCAAAGAAGGATACAAATCTCTCTCTTTCTTTTCAGGCACTTCAGCTAAACTAGATCAAAATACTCCTCATTCAATCTATAAAATCCATTATCCATGTTCCATTCTAAATCTCAAATGCCTACCCTAGTCTCTTAGAATACAAAGAATGGAAATGAGTTCTACTTAACAAAACCCATCTGGGAAAGAATGGATGCGTGTGTAGCCTAAAGGAAAGCTGAAGATCACGTAAGTGATCATAAAGGAGGAAGGATCCTTGCAAAAATCCACAAGGAGTCTGATGAATATACTTGGTCTTATAGAAGAAAGATCTCAAAACTATACATCAAGAGCTACACAATGAGAATTATGTTGTCTTAAACCCCAGCACCCTGAATAATGACTTGCTCAGCCCAGATCAAATCGTACCACAACTGTGTAATCAGGAAGAGAAGGTTGTCAGTGAAACCAATCCTCTACTTCAAAGTGGTGATACAAGCAAAAAAGATTCTTCATTGGGCCAAGATAAGTCTTGTGTTATTGTGGAACATCTCAATGATTCATCGCACAATAGCTCTAGCAATGCAACATACGATGACAATAGAGGCATAGATCTTGATCTCTGTGAAGCATGCAGTCTAACCACAGAACCTAGTAAACCTTACCAGCTCCCCAAATTCCAAGAACAAAATAAGACTAGATGAAAGAGACGGAAAAAGGGTGCAATGAGAGAAGGAAGAATGAATAATTACTCACAAAATCACAGGATGAATCATCAATTGCCAGCAAACTCAAATGTTCCGAAAGGAAGGTCTATAAATATAAGATCTACTGGTAAACTATGCATCTCACAAAATATTACCCCTAGTACAAATAAGCAACAACAGTTGTTAAGCTATTAGTAGATGTAGTCACTAACAGCAACAATTGCCATAGAGAAGATACTGACTACACCAGACAAGAAGGTTTACCAGAAGTGATCCCTCCTACTTAGAGTAACGAACCTCAACCAGATGATGTTCTTTCTGGATATCTCAAGCCAATGGGAAAAAAGTCCATCATCTCCAATGTTGAAACACCCCATATCTAACTAGTGATATATTCATTAAAATGGACTAGACCAATCCAAGTTATTGCCTTCATGGACACCAATGCAGCGACATCAATACTCAGCCCAACATCCTTCCTAAAGAGTAGTGGAGTCCACACTGAAAACACTTCAACACTGCTTCCAAAGGAATCCTGACTACTAAAGTCATCATGAAGAACCCCATCATGATTGAATTTTTCCCAAGAGTGAAGTTAGAAACTAAAATACTCGGATCTGTTATCCAAGGAACTTATCTCATAATGGGATTTGACATCTACAAGCAGCTCAATGATTGTATCAAGGTACGAGTACATGGCATAGCTTTCAAAGAGAAATTCAAGCCATACATAATCATCATAAGGATATTTCCTTTCAAAAAAGAAGAGTTGATCAATGATGTTGAACGTCATCTCAGGGAAGAATCATACGTTGATTCCCACAAGGAGTTTATGAAGAAGTATGCTAAGCCATAGTGTCTAAACAAAGAATTCATTATCAGACTCCTATTCAAAAAGGACGATAATATCAATCCAACAAAGAAAAGTCACTTACACCCAGAACATATCAAATTTACAAGGAAAGAATGCAACAAACTACTGGAATTCGAACTGATCAAACCAACAGATTCACAATGGGCTTTTGAGGCATTTTATGTCAATAAGCGAGCTGAACAAGCGAGAGGCAAGCTCTGACTGGTTATCAACTATAAGCATCTCAATTATTTCTTCTTGGATGATAAGTTTGCGATCCCTAACAAGCTAACCTTGTCCTCATAATTATCCAAGGCCACTTACTTCTCAAAATATTATCTTAAGTCGGGCTTTTGGAAATTGGACATATACCTAGAGGACAAGCCTAAGACTAGCTTTTGCATACCCAACCACCATTACCAATAGAAGGTAATGTCGTTTCGTCTCAAACTATCACTACTAAAAAATTGCAAAAAGCAATGAACTGTGTTGCTTTTTGGCAAAAAATGTCAAAAAAGTTAGCAGATGGTTTTGTCGCTTTTTTCCTTGTCGCTTTTAGTGACGCAGTCCGTCACCCAAAATAATTTTAAAAATTATAAAAAGCAATGGACAACCGTGACTATTTTTATTTTTTTATTTTTTAAAAGTATTTTGCGATGAACTGCGTCGCAAGTTTAAAAGAAATAATATTTTTAAAATAAGTAGAAATTAAAAAAATGGTCTAAGCAATGGACTTAGCGACCCCGTCTGTCGCTTTTTTGCAAGTGTTTTGACAGCAAAAACCTACAATTTCTGCTGCCCACTTGCATTAAAATTCAATATTTAGAATCTTCCAAAACTGGTTCAATATACTAGTATAGCATAATCAACAACATGTAAATCATTCAAAATACGTCTTAATAAATACAATTAAACATAAAGAACATAGAAATTCATAATTTACAAAGTTTTAAAAAGTGTTAAAGTTCAATAAAAATTCTAAATTATCCAAAACTAAAACAGAAGGGAACCAAGGGCTATTTTCAACAAAATCATTCGTACTCTCGTTGGAATCATCATGGGGTGAGGAACTGCCATACGACTAGGTTGAGCACTTGTTGCTTGAGTTAGGCATATTCCTGGGCCTTTCTTGCTTCAGATTTTGCCAATGCATCGAGTCCCGTCAATTGCCTCAACTTGACGTGATGATCCAATGACTTATAAATCGGATTGGAGTCGTCATATATTATTTTGGGAATCCATTCCATAAATACGATCTTTATTGCTCCTGCCTACAACCTTTTCCATCCAAATATGATTGGACAACTCAAGGGTTAGCTCAACCAAATCTGCAAGCTCTTGTATATATCACACATAGTCACAGTACATATTAATAATAATAATTAGTCTCAGTGTGTATCTTAAAAGTGAAAGTTAGAATCAAAATAAATTATACTTAAAGTTATATTAAATAACTTATATAGCCTTGTTCGACCCTTTCCTCCACCTAGTAATTCGGATTCGAGTCATTCTTCTTTTTCTTCATATAATACCTCCTTCAAACTAAATAAGGTAAAGGACGCCGCCCTAATTCCTTTTTCTATAATTTAAAATATAATTAATAAAAATATATTTTTATAAATTGTATACTTTAATTAAGAATAATATATTAGTTTAAACCTAAAACTTTAAAAATCTTACTAGCGCCCTCTAACAGTATCAACACTCTTTGCACCTCCGAAGTGCAATAAGCCACCTTTTAGGCTTCCTCTAGCCTTTTTAGCTTGCTCGGACATAGCCTTAAATTTATCCATATCCCAATATCGGAGCAAAATATTGATAACATGCGAAGGTATCCAAGAATATTTTTCTCCATCATCCCTTACTTTCTTCCGCCAGTTAGATAGTTGGGTGTTCATTTTTTTCACAAATGTGCTAGCAATGAAGGTGTTGCGCTTGGGATGCCAAGTACACAAAGTCTGGCAAAAAAGCAAAAGTGTTAAGAAATCCTAGTTAAGTAAGTAATACTCAAAATATTATGTAATATTATATATACCTTGAATTTATTAAACATCATCTAGTGAATATTATTTGAAATCTAACCCCAAGAGGTGTATGATTCCAAGTATAACCTCCTAACACTTTCCTTAAGAGCATGTGCAGTCGGTTTCGAAGGAAACCATCTATAACACTTTCCTTAAGAGCATCTGCAACCAGTTTTGAAGGATACCACCACACATAATAAACATGATATTAGTTCATCTATAATTTGTTAAGGTTACAAAGGTAAATTAATGAAAATAAAAACTTACGATGCTCAATCAAACCATGACTCTCCCATGTCTGTCCCTCTATCAAGGAGCTAAGTTAGGCACACCATGTGCAGGCTCAAATGCAGGAGTAGAAAAATATGTGGATCATGATGGAACATGTGTGTGATGTCGAGTCGGTAGTGTAGGATGATGGGTCGGTAGTGTAGGGGATTATCACTACTAGAGGAATCTATAAGTCTCAGATTATATAGGTGGGGAGACTGAGATGCAAGAGGTGCATCAGTAGAAGATGGAGTAGTCTAAGGTGTGCATCAATGAAGTACTAGTGGCATTGTAGATCAAGGACCGGTCTGATCATACAATTGGAATCTCGGTTGTGCAGAAGAAGATGTGGCCTGTAGTCAAAATTGCTGACTCTAGAAAGCTAGAGAATCCATAGTCCTAGAAGACACAACAAGACTAGTACCTGGGGCACCCTAACTATCAGGTGCCGAAGAAACAAAGCCTGGGATATCCTCAGATGTCACGACCCAACCCAGGGGCCATGATTAGTGCCGACTAGGCACCTAGACAATCACCAAATCGGAACCACTTATAACTGCTAAGAAATTTCTCGAAATTTCGGCAGAGTTTCCTCTATTTTACTGACTAATCACACTTGTAAACAGCGAACCCAGCCAACAGCCAACATCAATATAAATATACATATATATATGGGTCGATAAGGTCACCGCTGCGGCAGAATTTCCCAACAACATATCACACATATGAAGCCATACAAAACACAATTCCCACACCCACATGTATCCATAGACCTCTAGACACACAAACTGGATCATACGACGGGACATGGCCTCGTCATAGCCTCAAATACATATAAATGCAAAATACAGAAAATACGTGTACAAGTATATACCAAACGATCTGCTCCTGATGCAAAGGGAGCACATCAACGGCAGATAGAGATCCTAGGCAAATGATTCTCTAAGTTGTACATCGGTACCTGCAGGCATGAATACCCCCCCCCCCCCGAAGGAAGGGGTTCAGTACAAAACGTACCGAATATGTAAAGCAGAAAGTACGAAATATAAGTAAGAGTAATATCCGAATAAAATATACAAGTCAAACCTATATGAAAACATCAAAATATTTCTTTATTTAAACATCAAAATAATGCATATCGAACCGGAACGATGACGACCTCCAAACTCGTGCCATACCACAATATAACACCAAAAGTTTCAAATCTCCAAAATCTCCAGCACAAATCCCAATTGTAACATAGGTGAGTCATGGTGAAGGGGCCACGCGCTCACGTCATAGTATAGGTGAGCCGAGGGTAAGGGGCCAGGCACTCAGGTATCATAATATATAAAGGTCATCATGCCCGTTATATAAGTGACCCATGGAAAATGAGCCATGCACTCATGTGGGCCGGGGCAAAGGGGCCAAGCACACAAACGTCATGATGCCAACATATCCCAAGCCCAGCTCCTTATGCCTCCAAACTAAGCAAAGCAAGCCCATGGGCAAACCGACCCGCC
>JAOTQJ010179895.1:4112-64507 GCA_025642045.1 Solanum sejunctum
AAGTCAATTGAGGCATCATCAACAATTTTATGGTCCAGAACCATCCTCAAGTATTTGGTGACAGTTTCCCACATAGTTGCTCAAAATTATTTATTTTATCTTTGAGCCTAAGCTTCTTGGACCTTGGAAATACCTTTCTAAAAGTGCTCTTTGTAGCTCGGCCCAATTAGTGATAGAACTTTGTAGATGATCTAACAACTAAACTACCGCATTTCTAGTTAGAGATAAATTGGAAACTCTCAAACCAACCACATACATAAATTGATTTTGTCCCCATTACACTCTTGCAAATGCATACAATATAGTGGAGGTGACTGTGTACATCCTCGGAAGGTAGCCTGTGAACAAACCATGATTCTAAAGCATTTTGAGGTTATCACTAGACACAGTTAACTTAGTGTCTACCAATAGTGATAGAAACACTATAGCTCCAGCAACATCCATAAAATAGGACTCAACCTATACTTATTCCATACATATGCATTTTTGTTGAATGCCCTATTGTGTGGCCTATTTTCTCTTCGTGGTGGGTTTACATCTTCCTCATGTTGACCAATAGCTTTATCAATAACGATATACTTATTCATTTGGGCCATTCTCCTTGTGATTCAGTGGATCTCCAAACTGATTAGAATTAAGGGATTACCTTGGCTCCTTGTGTTCGGCATAAAAACGTAGTATACCATGCAAACCAAACCAAACGACAAAAATAAAAACAAAAGTAATCTACAAGAGAATCCCAAAATTAACACTTAAATTAACCATTAGTGAAATCAAGTCAAGAACCTAGTTGTTTTCCTAAGCAGCGATGCCATATTTTTTATGTTCACGCTCTAACAGTAAAACGATCACAAGTATAAACCTAAGAAGAGATTATGGTCAAATCCACAAGGAATATGAGGCTTGACGATGTTGATCTAATAACAATCATTTCAAGAATCAATCACTATATTCTCTAGAATGGGGGGTGTTGTGTTTCAAAATGAAAAACAAGAATAAACATTTTACTACTAATGCAAGAAGACAATCAAATTGAGGGAGAACTTAGAATTGTGTTCCCCATGATTTGCTGGCTCAATTACCCTAGAAAACATAACTCCAATCAAGACATTGCATGCGGGATGGTAACTTAGGTTCTTCCAGCCCTTTTGTGAAGGTGAAGGCAAAATTTCACCATGGCGCTTTGTCGATAGCCATCGTGTGCCAACTAATCATTATGCATTGTCCCAGACAACCTCCGCTTAGTCAGGATTGGCTGATTAGAAGAGAACAAATCAATTAAATCTTATTATCTACTTTCCCTTTCCTATTCGCCACTACCTTGGTCAAGATTGTCATAGTAGGCGGGGTTTAGTGTTGGCTGCCACCAAACAACATTTAAAATGAAAGGAAGTAGACAATACATATAAAGACCCAGTAAAAGAAATGCATAAAATCTAGGTTATTTTAAGTCAACTTCTCCTGGTTCCCATAACCCCAAGTTGTGGGTGCTTAGTTATAAGTAGCTAAGGCAAAATTACCAACAATTTATATGAAAAACATTACTGAGAGATTACCCAAAAACAAGAACAAAAACACCTTGATGTTGAAACCACAAGCTTGTATTATAGGAAGTTGAGCACAAGTGATTTCAAATCCCCTAAAATAGGTCTTCAAAATGAAATACTAAAATCTACACTAAACCCTAGAAAAGTACTCTAGGAATATTCAAAATGTCTTCCAAATGGACTTGACTTCTATGATCCATTGCTATGAGTTATTATCTTATTAGGACTCATAGTTTTTTCTCATAATCTGTAGTTGTAGTTTTTTGTCCAAATTTCGGCAAAACAATTTTAGGCTACGAGGGGTCTTTCTAGGAGTCATAGTGAGACTTCTAGGTTGGATTGTATAGTTGACCTTCACTTTTTGTTTCCTAATTTGGACATTGTTTCCTGCAACGAGGGCACACTATGGCTCGTATCTTAGGATATAACTCGCAAGGTGGCTCGTATGTCCTGTATTTCATCAAAATCTGCAATGTTAGTCCCAAAATCATACCAACCTGTATTTTCTGCAAGAACAACACAAAAACACATGAAAACCATAAAAATTCACATGAAGAACTTGCAAAATTCCCTTGTTTTAGGCATCAAATGTGTTGTATTTTTACATCATATAAAAAAGTAGGAGAAGATCTTAGGAGAATCATGTTCTTTTCTTGCTCCTTCGTAACTTCATCTCTCACCATATTATAAGCCAATCGTTCTTCCTCAACCTCAACTTTATCATCAACACTCTTTTCACAATCCTCGTTTGCAACCACTAACATTAGAGGGTCAATGGTACTCTTTCCACTCCTCATTATAAATACCATGCAACGTCCTTCATTCTTTGGTTTTGGACTGTATTAGTCGGTAAGGTACCATGTTGGCATTGATTCAATTGGGAGGACACTTGACAAAATTGTTGTTCGAGCTGCTTGATAGCTACCCAATGAGACTCTATATTTTGGTTGATACTTGAAATATCTGATTTCATCCCTTCCAAAGTTTCATCTTTGTTCTCCACTTTCTTCAACAATTTGTCAAACATCTATTCGATCCTTGAATTGCTAGAACTAGCATCACGATTATGAGGAGGCACATAAGAACCATTTCTATACCTATCTTTTCGACCCAACTTGGCCTCTGACACCCTATCTTTCTCAAAATAACCACCATAGTTATCCTTATATACACCCTTTTGGTTGTAGTTCCGACCTTAATTTCTAGAACCTTGATGCGAATAGTCTAGATTAGACTCTTTAGCATTGTTCCGAAAGCCTACCACTTGATCTCTAACAAAGCAAGCATCTTAATCATAATATGACTTATCATACGTGGGTGCTCTTGGAGGTTGGTGGACTACCACATGAATAAGTTTCTTGACTTTGTTTCGCCACCATGTCCGCACTCTTTCAGAATTAAGCAACCTGTTGCATGATCTCATCATTAATTTTTTCTTGCTCCAAACTAATACTCACTATACATGAGCCCCTTATAGTAGCTATCTTCCTTTTTCCCCATTCTCTAGTGGTTTTAATTACATGCTCCATCCTTTCTACTATCCTTGTGATAGTTGATGTAAGAACATGCCTCCCATGATGGTATTAGCACACGCTTGACTATTATCATCAAGAGCCCGATAGAAAATTTCCAGTAAGCCCTCATGCATAATCTTATGGTCCGAAACCATATTCAAACATTTGGTGAACCTCTCCCACATTGTGCTAGCAAAATTACCCGGTGATTGCTCAAAGTTATTGATTTGATCCTTAAGTTTGAGCTTTTTGGACTTTGGAAAGTATCTGTCTAAGAAGGGTCTTTCGAGTTATGCCCAACTGGTGATTGATCTATGTAGGAGTTCTGACAATCAATAGCAACCATTTTGCTATGTTACCGATAAGAAGTAGTGGGAAAACACGTAACCTAACATCATCTATATAAGTATTCTGTGTATACACAAAAGTGACATTATGAAGATGACTATGAGGATCCTCAGTAGGTAACCCTGCAAACAAACCATGGTTCTGAAGCATTTGCAGTAATCCACTTGACACCATAAAATTAGTATCAACTAGTAGTGGTGGCAACACTACAACACTAGTGATGTCTGTAGCCATAGGATTCAACCGATATTGATTTCAGCCATATGTATTTCCATTGAAATCTCTGCGGTGTGGCCAATTTTCCCCTTATGGTAGATTCTCCTCTCTGCCTACATCATTATGATTTTTATCCATGGCTTCATCAACCGCAATATCTATGTTTGCTTAGGCCATTCTCCTTTGAACATGGTAGATCTTAAGATAAATTGGAGCTAAGGGTCAGTCTTGGCTCCTTGCATTGGGCATACACCTAGTATACCCTGCAAAAGAGACTAAACAACAAAAATGAAAAATAAAAGTAAAGTACAATAGAATTAAGCAATCAACACTTGAATTAACAACTAGTGAAATCAAGTCAAAACCTCATCGTATTCTCTGACAACGATGCCAACAATTTTGATCATGCTCAATAGTAACTCTTAATTTGAGGATAAAGCAATCATTGTAAAATATAAAACATAACCATAGGTTAGGGTCTAATCCTAAGGGAATACATGTCTTTGCCACATTGATTCACTAACAATCCATTCAAGCATAAAATAACTCTGTTCTCAAGAAAGTAGGGGGGTTTGCAATGGTTGGTAATAAAATAAAACTATACTAATAAAACGTCGAGACAATCAAATCGGGGAGCAACTTGGGAAATTGTATTCCCCATGATTCACTAACTCAAATACCCCTATAACTAAACCTAAATTAGGATATCGCATGTAGGATGGTAACTTAAGTTCTTCCAACCTTGGGAAAAGGTGAAGGTCGAATTTCACTATGGCACTTGGCCGGCTACCATAGTGTTTCAACTAATTGTTACCTATTTTCCTAATCAACCTTTACTTGGCCGGGTTTTGTTGATTAGATGAGAAAACATTTTTGTCACCCACTTCTTTTTCCTATTTATCACTACCTTGATTCGAATCGTGACACTAGCTGGGGCTTAATGTTGACCACCACTAAACAACCAGCAAAATAAAGAAAAATGGATAATAAATGCAAATACCCAACTCAAGAAGTGCACATAATCTGAGTTATTAAGCTAGCTACATATAGTTCCCACAACCTAAGTTGTGGGGTTAGCCACTCATGGTTTGGGTACACAAATCAACAATGAAATAGGAAAACACAGAAGATTTCTTGCTCAAGCAACTTGAAGAATAATGAAACCCTCTTTGAAATTAGAATCACAAGCTTGAATGATGAAATTAATCCACAAGTGAATCTAAATCCCCAAATTTGAGTCTCAAAGTAAAACCCTAAAATATTCTCTCTAAACTACTATGACATGAACAATTCTAAGAATAAATGAAAGACACTCCAAAAACATCTCCTAAAACCCTAACTTATACTATTCATAGTATTTACAAAAGTTTCCTTAAAATAATTTAAAAATCTGGTTGGCGTTTACACTTGGAATATTGGACTTCACTGTTATGATCCACCTCTACGAGTCGTTGTTTGGTCTACCACTTGTAGTGCCTTCTCGTAGTCCACTCTTGTATTTCTTGGTCCAATTTTAATCAACATCGTTAATTACTATAAGGTTCCCTCTTATGAGTCATAGAGAGGACTGCGACTCATACCTTGAGCTCATATGGCTGAACTTCACATTTTAAGAATTTCTTTTTAACACTCTTAATTGTTACGAACAGCCTCGATGTAGCTTGCGTTATGACTCATAGTGAGGCTCGTAGTTCCTCAAAATCAATAAAATCTGCAACTTTTTTCAAAATTACTCCAACCTATATTTTCTGCCAAAATAAACACAAAAACACATAAAAAACAGAAAAAGTCACATTAAAGACACACAAAATTCCATGTTTTAGGTATCAACTGTGATGTATTTTTGAAGTCCATCATGTATCATTTTTCACAAAAATGCACAAAAACAAATATATGCCACAAATGTTAGTACTATATGCTACCAATACATCTACACATCCTAAACATGTCAGTTCAATAGAAAATAAATATCCATGGGGAAAAAGAACACAGACAAGAAAACCCTTAGGAATCAAAATTTTTGCAAGTTATAGGCTAAGACTACTCAAACTTCACTGAGGCCTATAACTATGCACACTACATTGAAAAAGAGGTGCATTTTTCTCAATGCAGAAAAAAATGCAAAATAATGTACCAAGGTTAAAGAGGAAATACGTGGGTACCTAAGAGTTGGTGTATGGTTGAGTCTATCCACCTTCAACCTGCATGGTGGCCTCCATAATGGTAGGACCATAATCGGAGGGGCCAACATCTCTCAGCCTCTTGAGCTCATGAGCCTGTCGTATCTCCTGCACCTGCCTCGTATACCTTATGACAAGCTCTAGCTCCTCCTTCTCTATCAGCCCCACATGCAGCCGTATTGTATATGGATCATCATCAGTGCAAGACAACTTCTAGTGGGAAGGTTGTGAAAGCTCCTCCAGAATAAATAACTCTATCACCAGCATCGGGGGTGCAGTTTATAAGAATGCCACTTGTGCGGACACAGTTGCTACCATGTCGGCCCAAAGCTATTGGATCTCTGTCTATAAGGCAGTCATATTTTTTGGTTGTGTTGTACCCAAGCTCTACTAGACCCTCAATTGGAAAGCATCAATACAGGCATCCACAATGAAAAGTCAATCCTAAATAGTAGCGACCGTGTATGTTTTCATGCATCGCTCGGACTCTATAATCGCCTAGCAGTTCCTAGGCCTGATCTGCTAAACTAAGTGAGTCAACTAAGACTCAGTAAGGTCCAGTCACTGCGCCATTGCTTTAATGGATGTTGCATACATATAAACCTTACTAGTAGGTGTTGTCTATATAGGAGTGGCATGTAATACAGGAGTAGTAGCAATGGTCTCCCTCTCCATATCTGTCTCCGTTTGTTTGGGCCTCTCCTCCGTAGCAGCAGTAGTACTGGTCGTGGAAGGAACCTCGGAAGGTGGTGCTGGTCCAAAAATCTTAGACATAGGAGCTAGCTAGTGTGCTTGGAGAAATGCCACTGAGTTCTCCTCAACCTTAATTAGGCTGGCATCCAAAGTGCATTGGACCTCAATTAGTGAGTCTAGCGAATGTGGACTCTTTACCCCTTACTCTAGACAGAGTTTGTAGATCAAGAATAGAAAGAGGATGGAGGTAAACCTCTTCAATGTCGCCTCGTGGATCTGGTATTTGATTAGGCTAGCCCAATATATCTCATAGACAGCTATGATGCTGGCAACTACAACTACATGCTACAGCATCCATTGTTATTTGCAAGCATTGGCTAGATTAGTGACCTCATAACGACCAAGAAACATTTGGCGGGGAAACTAAGGGTGGCCTTCACAATGGCTTCATAAGGAGTGGCTAAACATGCAGGGTCCAGGCCCTACACAACAATCAAACTTGCCATTCATCTCATCAACCTGACTTTCTTGGGCCTGGTCTCTAACCGAACCCATGTCCTTGGTCTGTGCCACTCTATGGTCATACTCTCCTATAAATCTAGGGGATGGGAACTTGGGCCAGTATGACAAACAGTAGATGGTGGTCTTCGAGATGGCCACCTGCCCGCCCCTCACTCTAGTGTATGTCAATCTGGTCTGAGAGAGGGGCTTTTCCCCCTTAGTAAGTGTGTTGAGAACTGTGTCTGATGCATAGAACTCCCATACCTTAGTCAAAGAGTACCTGCCTGGTGGTTTGTTTAGCCATTGGAGCTCATATATTCTGATGGTACCTTGAAGACCAGCGACACTGTCTAACCCAGAGGAGATGATCTGGGGCTCCTCATAAATAGAGTAGGATGGTTTTCCCTGCTCATTTCTCTGCATGCCCTCTATATAGATGTCCTGCATGCCTGCAACACACCACCGACTGGTGAGAGCATCTGTTGGTAATGATGATTTCTGTGGTGGTATGGCAGAGGACTCTATTTCTGACTCATCGTTCGATGATGGCTCTAAGTCTGACTCTTCACTGGATTGAGTTATCTAGATGGAACTGTTATTGTTGTGGCCTCACTCATAAAACAAAGGAGTGCGAACAATGTTAGCCTGGGTCTGGGTCTGCCCGAGTCTGGTAACAGCCCATGTTTGTGGTCTATCAGCATTCAGGTCAGGTCAAATACTGAGATCCTCGTGTGGTCCACTAATCAGTGGGGTCTTCTCCTCCCCTAAGGTCTCATCTCTAAGCATCTTCGATATGATCGAACGTTCTCACGCCTTGTCTTTGGGGCCATAGTATGTAAAACATACACATTTACACAACATGATTAACCCCACAGGTCAAGAAAAAAGTACAAAAATACATGAGACTTAAATATAAATAGTCTACAAAAGCTCTTCTATGGGCTATCGAAAGTTCTCATAGAAACAGTGTCCATAATATTTGTTTAAAGAAATTTCATCTATAAGACAAGGTACAATTAGTATAACGATGGACTTAGTCGTAGATGATTCCGGTGTCTGATCTTTTGTAGGTAGGGATCCACGAGTTTGGATAGTTCTTTCGGTTTGGCCATCCGTTTGAGGGTAAAATGTCATACTAACCTTTACCTTGGTCCTAAGACCCCTTTGGGAGGACTTCCAAAAGAATGAAGTGAATTGAGCACCACAATTCAATATTATAGACAAGGGACCACATGCAGTCTCACCAACTCATGAATGTACAATTTAGTAAAGTAGTCTTAATCGGTAGGAAATGAGTCGACTTTGTCATCCTCTCAACAACAACCCAAATAGAATCAAAACCCTTCTTAGTCTTAGGCAACCCAACCACAAAATTCATATTAATTTCCTCCCACTTCCAAGTGAGAATCTCTAAGTCTTGGGTTAGGTCACTTGGCCTTTGGAGTTCGTCTTTGACTGGTTGGCAACTATGACAACCAGATACAAATTGGGCAATGTCTTTCTTCGTACCTCCCCGCCAAAACACATCCCTCAAATCCTTATACATCATTGTATAACCGGGGTGGATAGATTAGGAAGAATTGTGAGCCTCATCAAGAATCTTCTTTCTCAATTCACGAACACAAGGTACACAACAATCTACCTTGGTACCTATGGGCACCATCTCCTCCTTCAGAAAAAACCTCCACCATGCAATGTTGACATGCATTACATGAAAGAAGTAGACATCCACTTTTTTCCTTATCTACTGGGAGCTGCATAAAGAGATGATAACACTTAAAAATTTTAGGAATAACATTGACAATATAATTAGATAATTTTTGAGAGGGATATGAGATTGACATTATTGTGCAGTTGAATATTGAGAATTTGGTGCTATTAGAATGTAGAGAAGAGAAGATTATAAGTTATAGATTATTTACAAACACTTGATGTGGCTATTTTAGAATTTAGAACTCATAAAATTAAAATCTTGGCTCCACCTATTATAGAAGGTGATGTTGGTTTCTAGGATGTCAAAATATTCCATATTGAATATATTGATATATCATAGAAACACACATAATTTAACATGAAATACACGAATCTAAAGGTATTATGCTTGTATTCTCTCCAATTCTTCTCCCAACGCTGTTTTGCGTGCACCTCTCTAAATTTTTCACGATGAAATCTGACGCGATATAGCTGTCTAGTACCATCAACTAATTGTCTGATGGTTATACACGTTCCAGGTTCATCTTGTTCTATCTAGTCTGACCCTGTGTCACTAGCATTATCTACATAAATTGAAGCCTCGTCTCTAGAGAAGGTCATTGTTCTCGACGCATCACTTCCTTTGGTAAACTAAGGGCATGAGCAAATTTTAGGACTTCCCTTGCAAATCCAGGCTTGATGAATAATTTCACTCTCTCCCATTCTCAGACTGTGAGTGTGCGTGAATAGCATGCTTATGAAATTTCTAAACATTGTAAAGCTCCATGATTCTATTATAATTTTCACCTCACCATCTTTGAGCTTGCCATTTGTTAAACACGCCCTGACTAAATCTGATTCTTTTGAGATCATTTGCACCATGAGGGAGAGAACCAAAGGTAATCTGAATTCCAGGTTCCACTTGTGTTGCTCACTCTTTAGCCTTCTCTTCATCACCCAATATTATATCACTTATCTAGAAGTAAACCTATTTGGGGTTTGGAAATGACCAGTACTTTTAAAATTTCAAGCTGGAGTAGAATTTGAACTTCTTGTGTGGTAATTGTACTCAACTCCCTCAAAGATTGCATTAAACTTTGGATATGGATATGCTCCATGTCCGTTCTTGTAATTGTTGCTGGCCATATTTTACTTGCACCTACAAGAACCAATGACCTTCAGTGCTATATCCTTAATCTGTGTTGTCGACCTTTTGATAAAATATTTAGTATTGGGAGAACCACAAATACCTTCTTCTTCTCAACAATCATCGTCAACTTTTTGCTTACATGTAATGCATGTCAACATTTAAATTCCCGTTATTTTGTTCCTCTGTTCTACTCTGGATATTCTCTTCTTTTATTCTAGTAACTGCAAATGAAACATAAATGAATCATGATTTTATAAGTAAACAACCATATAACACTGATTTGTGATATATTATTTTGTGTGCTTTTGTTGACAGAAGTTACAGATGGGTCTCTTTTGTAAAAAAAATTTTTTCCCTATTAGATACTCCATCTCATTTTTTATTGAAACAACAATACAAATTATGAGTGCATCGGAAAAACATTACTAATATGAACAATTACACTATCTGTTACTTGAAAAAGGCCACGAGATCAATAGAATTGAACTATTTACTACCGCAACTAAATGTTTGCTTGTACATTGCCTGATAATCACCAAAAGTACAGTAATGTTGTGCCACTAATATGCTGAAAAATTAGCTCAATTTGTAAGGTGAACCAGATGCCCATAAATTAACATATTGAGAATTGGCTCCATCTGATTACTTTGTATAACTATGTTACAGCCAACAACAACTCATCATACATTTTGCATATTTTAAAAGTTAACTTTCATATGCAACTAATCAACTAACATCTAAAATGAACATAATTAAGGAATTTGATTTCTCATATGGTCACATAAGTAATAGTTATTATCTGAAGAAGTTATGCTTCTTGATTACAAGCCCATATATGGCATTTCCTCAATCAATAGCATTCTTATGTGCTCTATGTTCCCCTTTTATTATTAGCATTGAATTGTGAGAATTTCCAACTCTAGTTACAATGTCCTTAGTGATTTTTTCCTGTAAAGTTATTTCCCCATACCTCTCTGTATTACTCCATAGTTAGTGTTGAAAATTCTAATGTTGCACGTAATAATGAAGTAGAAGTTGATAGCACCAACAGTTTCAGCATCCAAATCTTTTTTTTCATCTTTCAACCAAACATTATCTAAACACCTAATGAAAACATAGAATGAGAAAAAAAAGTGTTATTTACTCCTCATGTTCTTCTTCTCCTTGTCTTGTGATACAGGAATTTCTCTTTCTTGGTTCTTTAACTCACAATGAACAACTCTAGAGAAGGTGTAGAAAGTATATGCACATTATTTTGCCGTGATACTCTACCAATAATTAATACAAAACTACTAGGACTTTATAGAAAACTCCACCAACTCTAGCTGATTTTTACTAGGTGATGTCAAGTTTTGGTATAGCATAGATTTGGAATCATTGAGGGTGTACGAGGACTTTATTTTGCACGTAAATTCTTTTTTCAAAGGATTACCCAAGCTTATTTAACAGTTCTTTAATCGTGGCTTAGCTCACTGATGTAGTCTATATGGAGTGGTTGTTTGAGGACTTGGGCTAGAACAATGACCTAAGTGCCTTAAAATGAGTTTCATCAATTCTTTAGTGATTATTCCGGCTTCTTGTAGTTATTGTTGTGGATTAAGAGAAACATCTAGAAAATTGATATATAAATCGTGTAAAGCAGCTCCCCAAGTCGTGGGGTATATGATACTTAAAAGAAGTAAAACCTAGTTCTATTTATACTACTTGACTTATCCAAAGACAAGTAGGAAAAACAAACCTAAACTAAGTAGGAAAAATGGTTCCTAATGGATTAGGATTTGGGATTTTCTAGGCGAAGTGCACTTTCACCACTGGTACCACGATCCATGGTCCTTTTCATGTTCAGTATAGCATGCCGTTGTCCTTTACTTGACACTAGAACTATCCCAAAATTTTCTCCTCTTCATGGGTTCCTTCATGACTCGTGAAACTGTCTACGAGCCATGCAAGGCTGCCATGGTTTTTGCCTTTGCATTTGGGACTTTGTTACGGTCTTGATACCTTGTACAAGAACCTACATGTCTCGTGGAGTGTACCAAAAGTTGTGCAAGGGCTTGTTGTCAGGTTTTCGACGACATCAATTGACGCCACAGCCTGGACGACAAGTTTCATGGCTGGTAAAGAGTGCCACAGGCCGATAACCTTCACGAAGAGTGTTTATTTGCTCCTTTCTCTTCTACTTTTGCTTGATAGTTCCTGGAACACTTAGATACTGCTACTCCTTAGATCCACACCATCAAATGGGCTACATTACTGGCCGTGGACAGTAGCAACTACCCAGTGTAACGTCTTCAATTCAATCCACCACAAAGTACTTTGATTTCTTCTTAAATAGCCTAGTACTTGTGCGTTCCACCACTGCCATGGTATTTTTTTGTTTTCTAGCACCAAAACTTTTGTTATTAAGGTTTATTATGGTATGTTGAGTTAGTTCATGAATGAAATTGTTTGTGCTCCTTGTCTAGATCAACACGAAATAGTGCTCTTCCATGATTTAGCCAATTTGTACCGTTTTGTTCTTGTTTTGTTTGATTATTTCTGGAACATTTAGATACTGTTACTCCTTAGATCCACTCCATCAAATGGGCTACATCACCAGCGGTGGACCATAGCAACTCTCCAGCATAACGTCTTCAATTCAATCCATCACCACTTCCTTGGTATTTTCCTTGTTTTCCATCCTCAAAGTTGTTGTTATTAAGGGTTATTTTATGGCATGTTGGGTTAGCTTGTGAATTTAATTGTCTCCATCCTTGTCCAGATCAACACAAAACAGTGTTCTTCCTCGATTTAACCAATTTTAGCTCCAAATCAGTCCTGCATCCATAATTCCATGAATTACTCATTTTCCTAAAAAAACAAAAAACATATATTAAACTAACAAACGCGCTTAAGAACTCTCAATAATTCTATGTTTTAGGCGTCGTAAAAGACATATTTTCATGATTTATCGAAGATGATGGTTTTTTATATTGGTAGGAGCTTATGTATATATATATGTCCAGTACCAGGGTGGAGCTGATATGATAGAATCTATTATGGAAGTCCGAGATGGGGACCAGGTATGTATATGTAGACTTCTAGGGTCCCCTATAGATCCCTTTGTCCATGTGACCGACTGAATGTGAGGGTGGAAGTGCATACTTCCTACAGAACTTATAGTGGGTATGAGGTAGGTATATATGCTTTGTTGTATTGGTATATTATACAAATGGGACTGGGTAATTATGGTTCTACTAATTTTAGTGCATAACTTGCAGTCATATGTGTTGTCTATCACCAGTATAATTGGTTATTGTATATACTTTTCATTTTTATGAGGGGTCAGTTGAGTTATATTTGTTATTGTGTATCATTTAGATTTATGGTAGTTCAGTTAGGTTATTGATTTGTTATGATTGTGTATCTTCTCTTGTCCTATGAAAACAACTTTGAAGTACCAATTTTATTCATTTCATTTGATTGAATTATGAGAATTAGAAAGTGATTGTATGTTTTCTAATTTTTAGGGACATAATTCTTAAGTAATGGGGCCAGATCAAGAAGTAATTTGAAGGCACGCAATGAATGTTTTTGCTTTAAAATCATATGTATATGCATACGATGAAATTTATTGGTTATTATCATATATAAATTGATACAATGATAACTGAAGCTTTAGCTAGTGTGTAGTTGAATTTCTAGTACTATAAGTATTTATAATATTAAACTTTATAATTCTTTTGTTCTAATTTTGTGAAATACTATTAGATACTTTTAACAACTATATATTAAGTTTAGAGAATTTGATATATAAAACTAAATATTGTTCCTTAGTAACAAGATGGAAGTTGCCTTTTGCAATGACATAAAAGTTACCACTATTAGTCAGTTGAATTTGTGGCAGAAAGTTGTCGCTACTAATTAATTACTAGTAGCGACATAAAGTTGCCACTAAAAATTGGTTGATTTTTCGGTGTAAGAATTCGCTACTATTGCTCATTTAGCAGTGACAAAAAAATCAATGCTAATAATTTATGTTTTCTTGCAGCAATAGGAGTTACTACTAATATCAATATTTATAGCAACATGAAAATCGACATAAAAACTTATATTTTAGTAGTGACATTAAAGTATATAAGCTTTTATGTCTATAAGCTTTATGTATTAAAGTCTATAAGCTTTTATGGTAACTATATTGCTACTAAAGGTCATATATTAGTAGTGATTTAACAAATATTTGTGGTGTAAATTATTTTTATATAGCATATTTATTTATAAATTGTGACGATTTATATCGCCACAAATGATATTTTATTGTGGCGATATTCTTTTATCGTCACAAATAACTTTTAGTTATGGAACTACTACCAACGAAGAATTGTCGCTACTATAGACCTTTAGGGACAACATTTGGGCCTTCTGTAGCGACAATTGTCGCCACCATAAAGCATATTTCTTGTAGTGAAAGTGTGGAGCATATTTTCAGAGTTGGCTGAACTTGATGACCTACTTCCTCACATGCATAGACCTTTGCTTCAAATTCATGAACTCCATTATTTTGGCCTCCCTCAGCTTAAGAGGGAAGAATCGATTGAGGAAAACTGCCTCAAACTCCTCCGATAGAGCCACATTGTTATTTCACTTCTCAGCCTTATATTGAGGGTACCATATTCGGGCCACCACCTTGAGTTGGTAAGACACCAACTATGCCTTCTCCTCCGACGTCACACCAAATATAGCCAGCACTTTTTGAACTTCATCAATAAATTCGTGATGGTCCTCATCCACCTTAGACCCATTGAACTCTGGTGGGTTCATCCTTATAAAGCCCCTCACCTCGAGATGCTGGAGTAGGAGCATAAAGGCCTTGGGCCCCTTGGTTGGCCTGATTAGCCACAACTTGAGGTAGCAAAGTAAGAGCATCCCGAAGCTCACCATGAGTCAGTTATTCCTCGTTATGCAGGCTCTTCTTCCTCTTGTGTTAGGCATCATCTAGCATAGAAAATGATAATTATTAGGGATGGGAGGGAAACCTGACCTTAACTTCTATAGCATGACATAGAGTAAGAAGAAGGAAAACATTTCCTAAAACGTCTCATTGCCTCTGACTCATAGTTGTGGTGCACAACACAACCATGAATAAGACTATAATCAACGTGGTGTGTTGGATGCCGAGGACCATTAATAACCTTATGCTCTAATAACATGTTTGTCACGATCCAAGCCTATGGCCTAGACATGGCATGCCGAATGGTGAACCCAAAGGGACCCCAAATAAGCCTTTTAACATATCATTACAGATCCTTGATTGCAGAAGCAATAAAACAACAATAAGAGATAGTAAAGAGAGGATTTGAGGATAATGGACATCTTTCATATATAAAATATCATAGAGTCAAAGAGAGTCAAGGCTCATAGTACTATTACTTTTCCAACAACACCTCTAAACATAGAACTTAGCGGGGCCTAATACAAGCAACCAACCTCACCCTCATAGTCAAACAATACAATAAAGAAAAGAGAATCTATATATTGCATAAATCAAGAGAAGTATATCATCGAAGTTGAGGACTCACCAACTTGCTTTGCGAGATATTGCACTAGCCACATGGAGGAGAAGGACAATCAAGTGGGGCTCCGGTTCCTACATGGTAATATCATGTAGGAATAGAATATGCATTAGTATGTTTGAATGTACTAAGTATATAAGATGCAATGCAACAATAGATAGGTAACATAGTCAAAATGCAAAATTAGGCAATAGATGAAAATATAACACTATGGCATACATGAATTATATTTGGAGTAAACATGCTTATATATATATCATACTACATGTGAAGGAATATACCATCATCATAGGTGAAACAACTTAGTACTTTGAACCTAAGGTAGACCCATTAGAAGTGATTGAAGTACCAACCCCTCAATTTGTTAATGGTCATGAACATCCTTAATCGAAAGTGATTGAGGTACCGATCCCTCAATTGGTTGATAGATTACCACCTCCATTACATATGATTGAGGAATCAACTCCTCTATTGGTTGATGGCTTACCACTCCTATTCAAGATAATTGATGTACCAACTCCTCAATTGGTTAATAGCTTACCACCCCTATCCAGGGTTATTGAGGCATCACCCCTCAATTAGCTATGGTCAGCCCACGACTTAATAGATACATCTCATAAAATCAACGCATTCATTTCACTCTTTCATCATTATAAAACCACTAAACTCATGTGCCAATCATTAGGCCTTCAACAACTCAAGATACAATAACTGGAGTGAAATCATGAAAGTAAATTCAATATAAAAGCCACCCACCAAAACTTGGTAATACCCTCATGCTATCTACCTCTTTGCTTCTACAATCAACGTGAGCTAGGCTACTCATAGACACCCTACTCAAAGTATCTGCCACAACATTAGACTTATTGGGATGATAATGCACACTTATATTATAATCCTTAGGAAGCTCTAACCACCTTCGTTGTCTAATGTTAAAATCTTTTTGAGTGAACACGTATTGGAGACTCTTATGATCGGTGAACACATCAACATGCACCCCCATACATATAATGATGCCAAATTTTCAAAGCAAAAACCACAATGGCTAATTCAAAATCATGAGTAAGATAATTCTTTTCATGCAATTTGAGTTGCATGGAAGCATAGGCTATCACCTTACCATTTTGCATTAAAACATAACCCAAACAAACTAAGGAGGCATCATAATACACAATAAACCCTTCTAATAGGGACAAAATAGGAGTGGAGAAAAGCTTATCCTTCAAGGTTTAGAAACTCTTTTTATACTCATCGGTCCACACAAACTTAGACTTCTTTTAAGTCAACTTAGACATGGGAGAAGCAATATAAGAGAAGCCATTCACAAACCTCCGGGAGTAACCCCTTAAGCCTAAGAATCTTCAAATATCTAAAGGGGTCAACGGTCTAGGTCAATTTATAATCAGCTCCATATTTTAAGTGTCCACCTTAATACCATCCCTTGACTCCACATGACCTAGAAGAGCAAACTTTTTCAACAAAAATTCACACTTATCATATTTAGCATAAATCATCTCTTCCTTTAATCTTTGTAGCATTACCCTCAAAATATCATCAGTGAAAACCACCACAAAATATCATCATGTGAAAACCACAAAACATGAGCCTCATGCTTCTCTGCACTATGAGAATAGATCAAAATATCATCAGTGAAAACCACCACAAATAAATCATGGTAGCATTTAAATACCGTATTCATAAAAGTCATGAAGATAGTTTTTGCATTGGTAAACCCAAAAGACATAACCACAAATTCACGATGCCCATATCTAGTCCAGAAAGCCGTCTTGGGAATGTCACACTCCTTCACCTTCACTTGATGATACTTGGACCGAAGATCAATGTTGGAGAATTGACTAGCCCTTTGAAGTTCGTCAAACAAATCATCAATTCTTGGGAGAGGGTACTTATTATTGATGGCAACCCTATTAAGTTACCAGTAGACAATACACATTCTAAGATACCCATCCTTCTTCTTCGGAAACAACATTGGTGCACCCCAAGGTAATTGGCTAGGCCTAATAAAACCCTTCCCTAACAAGTCCCTCAAATACTCCTTTAACTCCTTTAACTCTGCCAGGGCCATACGGTAAAGGGGAATAAAAATGGGTTGAGTATTGGGAAAGAGGTCTATACAAAAGTCTATTTTCCTTTTGGGAGGAACACCAAGAAGGTAACTTGGAAAGACATTAAGGAACTCATTTACCACTGAAACCAAATCTATAGGAAGGTCTTTGGACTCGACATCCCTAACCCTCACAAGATGATAGAGACAACCCTTAGAGACCAACTTTTAGGGTTTAATGCAAGAGATAAACCTACCCTTGACCATCACATCATGACTCTCTTTCTCAAGGATGGGTTCATTTGGGAATTAGAATTTGACCCTACGGGTTCTACAATCAATAGAGTCATAATATGCATGCAACCAATCCATCCCAAGAATGACATCAAAATCAACCATATCCAACTCAACAAGACCACAAGGCAATATTTTATGCCAGATACAAACGGGATAATTTCGACAGACCTTTCTAGCAACAATAGATGCACCAATGGGAGTAGACACCTCGTAAGACAAACAACAATTCTGGCTCAACATAAATCTTTTTGGCAATAGGAGGAGTAACAAAAAAAAGAGTGGCACCCAGGACTATCAATGCATATATATAAAATAAAAAATTTCAATATATAAGTGATGACATCGGGCACCTCATCAACCCCTTGCCTCTCACAGAGAGCATAAAAGCGATTAGGCCTTCGAGTACCACCTTGTTGGCTCCTTTACCTAAATAAACTGTATTAGCATCCCGACCTTGTGGACAAACATCCTTAACCTTGTTGTGATTTTGTGGATAATCAATCATCTTATAGCCTACTTCCTGACAACCAAAACAAGCATAGGTATCCCTCAAGCATGGGCCACTATGACTCCTACCACACTTTAGACACATGAGTCTAGGCATCACACCACCACTCTCTTGGGGCCTTGGGTAGTTATTTGCACATCTCCCACTAGGAGCATGAGAAGACCCTTGCCTTTAGTGAAACCGACCACCTTTGTGACTTTGGAACTTACCATCAAAATGGGCCCTCTTTGCTTCATGACCCCTTCTCTTCCTCAAATTCTCCCTCTCCAATTGTTCAACATAAGTTATCAAGCCAGACAAATCTATGTCATTAATCAATATGGTAGTATGACGTTCTTCACTCACCAAATCGGATACACATATCATAAACTTATTCATTTTAGTCCTTGAGTAGCAACCAATTGTGGAGCATATTAAAAGAGTTTGTTGAACATGAGGGCATACTCCCTGACACTCATAGACCCTTGCTTCATATTCATGAAACCCATCATTTTGACCTCCCTAAGCTCAAGAGGGAGGAACTGATTGAGGAAAGTTACCTTAAACGACTCCCATAGAACCACATTATTATTCCACTTCTCCTAATTTCTTTGGGTGCACCATATTCGAGCCACCCCCATGAGTTGGTAAGCCACCAACTCCGCCTTCTCCTCTAACTTCACACCCATGATAGCCAGCACTTTGTGAACCTCATCAATAAATTCTCAAGGGTCCTCATCCACCTTAGACCCATTGAACTCTAGTGGGTTCATCCTCATAAAGTCCCTCATCTAAGATACCTGAGTAGGAGCATGAGGGGCTTGGGCCGCTTGGTTGGCTAGATTAGCCACAACTTGAACTAGAAAAGTGAGAACTTCTCGAAGCTCACCATGAGCTATGTTGTTCCTTGGGTGTGTATGATCTTCTTCCTCTTCTATTACGCATCATCTAGCATTGCAAAGAACAATGGTTAGCGGGGGAGACCTTGCCTTAAGTTCTATAGCATGACATAGAGTAAGCAGAAGGGAAACATTTCCTAAAATGTCTCATAGCCTCTTACTCATAGTTATTGTGCACAATACTGCCATGAATAAGACTCTAATCAATATGATTTGTTGAATGCCGAAGACCATTAAAAAGCTAGTGATCTGATACAAGCTTTTCATGACCCAAGCCTATGTCATCGACATGACACGGCGAATGGGGAACCCGAAGGGACCCCAATCAAGCCTCTTAATATATCATTACACTTCCTTAGTGGCTGAAGTAATAAAATAACAATAAGAGATAGTAAAGAGAGAATTCGGGGCTAAGGAATATCTTTCATATCATAAAACATCATAGAGTGAAAGGGAGTCAAGGCTCATAGCACGATTAAATAACTTGTGTAACAACACCTCTAAAGATAGAACCTAGCTGGGCCAAGACAGTAACCAGGCTCACTCTCATTGTCAAAGCATACAATAAACAAAAGATAGTCTGTACATAACATAAACCAAGAGAAGTATATTTGCAAAGTTGAGGACTCACCAACTTGCTTTGAGAGATATTATACACTAGCCACGTGAAGGAGGATGATGATCAAATAAGGCTCTATTTCCTATATGGTAATATCATATAGGCATAGAGTATGCATTAGTATGTTTGAATGTAATAAGTACATAGAATACAATGCAACAATAGATAGGCAACATAGTTCAAATGCATAATTAGGCAATAGTTCACATATAACAATATGGCATGCATGAATGATACTTGGAATAGACATGCTTATATATACATATCATATTATATGTGTTAGAATAGACCATCATCATGAAATAAGCAACTTAGTACATGGAACCTAAGGTAGACCACCCCTTTGAAATAATTGAGCTATCAACCCCTCAATTATTTGATAGACATGACCACCCTCTATCAAAGTGATTGAGGTACTAACCCCTCAAGTGGTTGATGGCTTACCACCCCCATATAAGGTGATTAAGGTACCAACTCCTTAATTGGTTGATGGATTACCATCTCAATTCGAGATGATTGAGGTACTAAACCCTCAATTTGTTGATGAGTTACCACCCCTATCCGAGATTATTGAGGTACCAATTCTCAATTGGTTGATGGCTTACCACGCCTAACTAAGGTGATTGAGGTATCACCTCTAAATTGGCTATGGTCAACTCACGACATAATAGATGCATCTCATGAAATCAACACATTCATATGATCCTTTCATCATTATAAAGTAAGTTAACTCATGTGCCAAGCATTAGGCCTTCAACAACTTAAGATATGTTAACCGGATATTTTTTCAAACACTAGGTGGGTGTGCAATGCTAGTGTAGAACTGTGCAATTCAAGAGTAAAATCATACAAGTAAATTTAACGTAAAATCACCCACGATTACTTGGTAATGCACTCATGCAATATATATCAAAATTCTTCATCAAATCGAAAAATAGATCTAAGATTCATAGCTTAAAACATATATAAAAAGTCACACTTTTACAAAATCCTAATGTATTTCATAGTCACATTCATTATAGAAGACCCATAAGTAAAATCAACTTAGAAACATGTAATTTAGGTAGAAAGGAAGCTTGGGAACCATGGGTGAGAGGACCCAATGGTTGAAACGCACATACCTTGACTTTGGAGAATCCTTGTTGAACATTGGAAATGGAGACTTGAAGCATGAGTGAAATACGTAAAAGCCAGATGAGATTTGGGACTTGAAATTTAGGGTAAAATATTTTTCTAAGTGTTTAAGAGAGTACTGAGGAATGTCTTGTATGATGTGAAGGTAAAATATGGCTATTTGTAGGTATTTTCATGCAGCGAAAGACTTAGGCCCAAACCCCAAAAGCCTTGGATCGAACAAGAAAAGTGAGCAAAAATAACACTGGTCCACGACGGAGGCACATTGCAATATCATCGCAGATAGACCTAAAAATGAAAATTATGAATTTTTGAATTTTGATAAGGTTGCTCTAAAATCCAGGTTAGACCTATTTCCCACTCAATTTTTCCCTGATAAAGAATATGAAGTTAGATTTTTGATATCACTCATAGATTTTGAGATATATGGAAATTACAATTTTGGGCACTTTTGAGGCACATTTTCGAGTACTTTTTGGGGTCGTTTCACAAACACAACAATTGCACACATGGGTTGACACCTCAAATAACCATACTCATCAATTTAGGTTCAACCTGATAACACATTATTTGGTAAAGAAAATGGTTTTTTAAACTAAGAACTTACCAAATTAAGTGCCAAATTGTAGGAATTAAGAGTGGAACTAAGGCTGTGAAACCTTAGGACTGCTAGAAAAATGGCCGAAAAATGGTGGGGATGATCCGTGTTGGTGATCAGAAAAAGAAAGGGGGATTTTGCTGGGTTTGACTCCTAAATTTATGGGGAAATGGGGTCAAAATATTTTGACCCCATTATTTATATTTTGACTGGGTCAGTCAAAACTAATAAGACCAGACACTACAAAATCCCGATTACGGGTCGCAGAGTGTTGTATGGCTTCTAAATCATGGTTTTGTAGATGGTCCAAACCCTAGTTTTGAGGACCAGGTTTCACGGACCTGTTTACAAGTCAAATACTAGGATATGAATCATAGAGTTGGTCGTAGAAACCTTAACACTTAGGCAACAAAAATTAGAAAACTTAACTAGGGTTCATGAGCCCTATTAAAGACCTCGTGTTTTATATATGAGCCATAAAGTTAGCTCTTTGACTAGAGAGCATAATGTTTTGCTTACTAGAAGTGTCTATGAAATGGTTTACGATTCTTAGATTGATATATAGACTATAGAACAAGTTGTAGAGGCACTTCTTGATGCCTTCTTAGTCAAGGATGGCTGAATCAATCATATACCTTCACATTCTTCAAAACACACACTATTACCCTATATGCAACAAGCCTAATATCCAATATTACAACCAAAACATGAGAAAGTAAACCATATAAGTCCAAAAGCTAAAAACAAAGCACAACTATAACTATTACATCAAAAATCTTGGGTTGCCTCCCAAGTTGAGCCTGATTTATTGTCATAGCACGACTTGGACAACTTGGTTACTCAGACTTCACCAAGTGCCCAAATCTTCTTCTTCAGATCATTTTTCCTCTTTATTCACTAACATATATTAAAGACAGCTTCTTCATTATTCAATCTAAATCTAAGTTAATCAGCTTCCATATCCATTAGTGTTCGACTATTGGCTAGGAATGGCCTTCCCATGATGACCGGGACGTCAAAATTGACTTCACAGTCTATGTCAAAAAGTTTGCACAAAATTTCAATTTTTCAACTTTGAAAAGCATATCATAAAGTATCCCACAGGCTTCTTCACCATGTAATCAACCATCAATAACCACATGCTCATCGATTAGGGACTCCTTATCCAAACTTTTTGTAGATTAAAAGGGGCATTAGATTTATGCTGGCATGGAGATCACATAATACCCTTACAAACTCCGTATCTCAAATAGTGCAGGGTATGGTAAAAGCGTCAGGATCTTCTCACGTTTACACTAATAACCTCATAGCAATGACATATCAATATTAGAGTTCTTGGGAGATTACACACGGTGTGCTTCTTTGTAACCATGTCCTTCATGAACATGACATACCATGGTATCTTCTCTAATGCCTCAATGAGCGGGATATTGATAGAGAGTTTCTTCAGCATGGAGAGAGAGTGCTTGAACTTGCCCTCCTCCTCCTTCTTTTTAATTCTCCAAGGGAAGGAAGGAGGTGGCCTAGGAATAGGATTTAGCTTCTATAGAGCCTTTGCAGCATCGCTCACCCCATCCTTTCCATGATCATCTCCAGTATCTACATCCTTAACATCAATTGTCTCCTTTTGAACATCATCCTCATTTACTAGTATAGGAGGATCAATAGTACTTTTGCCACAATTAATAAGTAATCACCATGCTCTGCCCTTCAATCTTTGGATTCTAAACTATGTTGCTAGGCAGTTTACCTCTCTAACATTGGTTGAGTTGAGTTGACACTTGACAAACTATTACTCGAGCTATTTGATAGCAACAGAATGACACTCAATTTTTTAATTATGCTGGATATGTCAAATTTCATCCCCTTTAAAGTCTCATCCCGTGTCTTATCTTTCTTCAATAGCTGATCAAACATCACCTCAACTCTAGAACTACTAGTATCGGTATTATGGTTGTGTGGTGGCATATAAGGACAATTTCTGTATCCATCTTCGTGGACCCAATTTGCATCTCTGTATTGGCCCGTATTCCTTTTATAGTACCTTCCATGGTTGTCTTTGAAAGCACCATCTCGATTATTGACCTTTGTTTTCTTTACCTTGGCAACAATAGTCTTGACTTGACCCTTTGGCATTAGTCCAAAAACTCCCCCTCTAATCATCAATGAAGAAAATGTCCTCCTTATAGTAGGGTTCATCATACACGGTGCTAGTGAAGGATAATTAACAACTGCGTTAACTAATTCCTGATTTGTCTTCATCATCACTTCCATATTGATACGAATTCAAGCAAGCTGTTACATAATATTTTCATTTACTTTAGCTTGCTCCGAACCAACACTGATGATGCATGAACTTTTACTAGATGATCTATCTCTTTGACCCCATGCACGATTTATCTAGACCACCTTTTCTGTCCTTTCAATTATCCTTACAAATAGTTGATCTAAGAATATGTCCCCCATAATAGTATCAACATAGGCTTGACTATTCTCGTTTAGGGGACGATAGAAAATCTACACTAGAGCATCATCAACTATTTTATGGTCTGGGGTACTCCTCAAGTACTTTGTGAGCCACTCACTGATGTGCTGTCAAATTACAACATATATGATGTCTAAAACATGAGATTTTGTGTATTCTCAATGTGAAATTTATGGTTTTTTATGTAATTTTGCATTTTTTTACACGATAAGCAAGTTGGCACAATTTTGGAAAAAGTTGCAAGCTTTGATAATTTTTGAAGACATATGAGACCGTCTACGAGTCGTACCTCAGTTTATGACTCATAGAGGTGTACTCGTGGAGATTTTTGGTGTTGAAGCAAAAATTAAAGTTCTGCCACATGAAACCCAATTACGGGTCATCGATCACTCTATGAGCCATATCCGAATCTTTCGAAGCAATTTCTAGTGTTCCCCAGTGTTGGACCAAGTGCTGCAAATATAGACTATGAGAAGATAATACAAGTCATAAATCAGACTACGATAAAGCTCGATTATGACTCAATAACCTAGCTATGAGTCGTAACTACAAGTTGTAGGGTGTGTAAACCAATTTTTCTAATTACTTTAGGGACTTATTTATAAATAAAATAAATAGAAAATACTAGGTCATCTAAGTGAAGTCATTAGATTTTACATAGAGACTAGCTGAGAATAGAGTAGAAAGCAAGCAGTAAGAATATTCTTAGGGTTTTAGTTTTGGAGACAAAATTTTGGAGAAGAGATTCACTTATTAATTTAATTCATTTTTCGATCTTGTGATTCTCAATACAAATTGGATTTTCTTGTTCTTCAGTCTTCTTGGATAAGTAATTAACCATATCTTCTCTATTCATTTTTTCTTTATTTTCCCAAGATATGAGTATCTAAACCCACAACTTAGGGTTATGGTAACCATGACAATGTTAATTAGAAAATCCAGATTATTTGTAATTCAGATAATGGGTATTTGCATGTATTAATATATCTATTTATTTTGAATGTTTTGTAGTGGTGGCCACCATTAGAAATTGCCTAGTGTTACCCTCCTAACCAGATGGTAATGAATAGGAAAAAAGAGTGATTAATAGGATTCAATGATGTATTCTTGTTAATGAACCGAACTAGACTAAAAGGAGGTTGACTGGTACTATAGGTAATGGTTAATTGAGCACACTAAGAAGGTAGGCTAAGTTCCATAGTGAAATTCGACCTTTACCTTTAACCAAAGGGTTAGAAGAACCTAAACTACTGCCTTGAATGCGATATTCTAATTAAGAATTGTGAAATCCGCGGATGTTGTGCTAGTTAATCATGGGGAACATAATATTCAAGTTTCTCTCTGTTATTGCTTGTCTTCCAATGTTAGTTAGTTTATTTAAATTTCCTATCAATCATTGCAAATGCCTCCCTTTGGGAATTGAGTTAGTTAATTCTTGAATTGTTTAGTTGTGAACCCATTTGCAAAGTCCCGTATTCCATGTGGGATTCGACTCTAACCTTGGTTATGTTTATTAGTTTGATGACTATTTTTACTTCAAAAAGAGGTGTATCTCAGGCATGACGAAAGAAAAATGGCGCCGCTCTAGGGTATATGACGAGACTTTGATTTGGATTCACTAGTGGTATGATTCAAGTGTTAATTTTTTAAGTTCTCTTGTATTTTACTTTTGTTCTTGTTTTTTTTGGTTTAGTTTCTTTGCAGGGTATACTCGAGTGGTATGCCTAATACAAGAAGCCAAGGCATTCTCTTAACTCTAGTTGATTTAGAGATCCAACGGGTTACAAAGAGAATGGCTCAAGCAAGTGCTAATATTGCAGTTAATGAAGCTATGAATCAGAATGATGATATTGATGATAGGGATGACAATTCACCACCATTAGAGAATAGCACAAATCTAGGGACTTCAATGAGAATGCTTGTTGAAGGAATAAATATAAATTGATCTGATGGCCATGGATGTAACAGGAACTATAGTGATGTCACCATTACCACCCTATACTAAGTTCATGGTTTCAAGTGGATTGCTCTAGATGCTTCAAAATTGTGGTTTGAATAATGACCCTAAAAAGTGCCTAAAGACGTGCCTCAGAATGTCAAAAATTTTAGTTTTCATATATCTGAAAATTTGTTCATTATTTTAAAAATTCGACTTTGGATTCTTGTTCAAGTCGTCCAAATTAGGTGCAAAATGGTCTAACCTCAATTTAAGAGCAAAGATTTAGCAATTATGAAATTCCAAAGTGCAATTTGCAGAAGGGTTTTTGCATCCCCCTCGCGATGCCCCCCTACGTATTGGGGCACTGATATTCAACTTTGGTCCAAGAATTTAAGTCTTGGGCCTAAAAGTTTCTATACTTGTTTTTATCTATACTTAGTCATATTTTCACCCTCATACTACTCTAAATATTTCCCAATCCTCACTCAAATACTTAGTAATATTTTCACTCCCGAAACTCAAGTCCCAAATCCTCATCCCAAGCTAAGGTTCTACTTCAAAGTTTTTCTTCAAGCTTCAAGTCTCCATCTCCAATCTTCATCATGTTCATCTCCAAACTAAGATATGTGGGTTTATTTCAAAGGTTCCTTTCACCCATTAAATATAAGCTTCCTTTTACTTAAACTGTATGATTTAAAGTTGATTTACATATGGGTCTTGATTATTATGAAATTCACTGCACACGATGTTAAAGTTATGTACAGTTATGACTGTTTTTCCATGTTTTGAGCTATAAATCTTGTATATAATGTTGGATTTGATGAGAGGTTTTGAAGTATTTGCCTTGAGGGTGTTGAAAGGTATTAATTGATGGTTTTACTATGGACTTTCTTGCATGATTTCATCTCTAATTTTTATGGTCTTTCACCACTACTACACAACCTCAAAGTGTTTGATAAAATATCTGGATGTGGTTTCTTGAGGAATTAAAGGTCCAAAGCATGAGATATGATATGAACGATTTTATGATGATGAAATGACCTTATGTATATTATATTCTCTGTATAAAGTGATGCATTAGACCATACCCGATTCGGGGGGATAAGAGCCCGGGTAACCATGTTTGGGGTTTATACTCATCAACTATGCTAGGGGTTCATACTTTGTCGCTGTGTTTGTAAGGTGTGATTACCATCAACCATGTGAGGGGTTTATGTAAAACAACCACCAAGGGTTTATTTATTGAACAACTAGCTTAGTCTTGTTTTCACATATGATATCCTATATGAGCATGAATTGCTTAAGCATGTTTTACTAATGCATTAATCATACATGCTATATTGTTGTATTATGCTCATTACCTATTGATATGCATTTTGATTATGATGCTTACTTCTTATTTATATTGCATTCTGCATATTTAGTACATTCCAATGTACTAATGTATAATCTATGCCTACATGATGTCACCATTTAGGAATTGGTGCCCAAGT
The DNA here is from genome assembly GCA_025642045.1 of Solanum sejunctum. Taxonomy (NCBI): domain Eukaryota; kingdom Viridiplantae; phylum Streptophyta; class Magnoliopsida; order Solanales; family Solanaceae; genus Solanum; species Solanum sejunctum. The sequence continues at coordinate 31,522 of JAOTQJ010179895.1, forward strand.
TGATCATCGTTCACCATGTGGCTAGTTTAGTGCTATTCAAGCTAGTTGGTGAGTCCTCCACTTTAGTGACCTAGTCTATGTTTCTTCCATTATGTATTGAGACATTTATCGTTATCGTTTATTTGACTATGAGGGTGAGCCCGATTACTTTGTCTTGGCCCCCGCTCTTATCTATGTACTAGAGGTGTTTGTTGGATATTTTTTGTATCTATGATATGAGTTTAGCTCCTGTTACTTGATTATGATGTTGAGCAAACTTTTCTCTTGGCCTTTGTTTCCCCATTCATTTATCTTTGTTGCCTGATTTGTTGCTTTCATGACTAAAGATATGTAATAATGCTTTATGAGGCTTGATTGGGATCCCTTCGGGTTCCCCTTCCAATGTATCACATCTAGCCTTAGGTTGTGGTCAAGAAAAACTTAGTATCAGAGCACTAGGTTGTTACATCCTCGGATTCTAACACACTGCGTCAATTAGAGTTCTATTTATGGTTATGAAGCATGCCATGACTATGAAAAGGAGGCTATGAGACGTTTTAGGAAATATTTCCCTTCTTCATGTTCTATATTGAGCTATAGAGTTGTAGTGAGTTTTCCCCCCTAAAGATTATTCTTTTCCATGCTAGATCATGCCAAACACTTGAGTACGAAGGGCTTAAACTTTTGAGGAGCAACCTACCAATGGTGAGCTCTATGATTCTCTTATTATGCTTGCCCAAGTGGAATCCAACAAAGTCCAACAAGGGGCCCAAGCCCCCCATACTACTACCCTAAGAGCTATGGTAAGCGACTTCATGAGTATGAATCCTCCCGTTTTCCATGGGTCAAAGGTGGATAAAGATCTACAAGAGTTCATTGATGAGGTCTACAAAATCTTTAATATCATGGGTGTTGGTCCAAATAAAAAGGCAAAGATGGTGGCATACCAACTCAAAGGGGTAGTCCAAATTTGGTATGAGCAATGGAAGGGTGAGAAGGGGGTTGGTAATGTGGTGCTATGGGATAAGTTCAAACTAGGTTTCCTTAATAGTTTTTTCCCTCTTGAGCTTAGGGAAGCAAGATTGGTAGAGTTTATAAACTTGAAATGAGGTATTATGAGGTTGAGGGAGTATACCCTCAGTTTTAATCAACTTTCGAAGTATGCTTCTAATTTAGTGGCCGATCCTAGATCTAGGATAAATAAATTCGTGATGGGGGTCTCCGACTTGGTTAGTGAAGAATGTTGGTCCGCCATGCTAATTAGTGATATGGACTTATCTCGGTTGATGACCTATGTCGAGCAAATGGTGGAAGAGAAATTGAGGATGAGAAGGGGGCATGAGGCCAAGAAGGCCCGATTTGAGGGTAAATTCTAAAAGGGTGCTAAATTTCGTCAAGGCCAAGGGCCTCCTCATGCTACTAATAGGGGTCTTGCCAATAACTTCCTTAGGACTCAATGTATTGGTGTGATGGCTCCTATTAAGATATGTCCTAGATGTGGGAAGGTTCATAGTGGCTCAGGTTCGAATGGTTCTAATACATGCTATAAATGTAGGGAACTTGGTCACAAGAAGGTAGATTACCCAAGAAACCAAAGCAAGGTTCGGGGTGCTAATGCGGTCCAATTGGGGAGAGATGGTCCTCTAGGTGGTGCCCCAAGGCACAGTCAATTTTATGCTCTATATAGGAGGGAAAGGGTTGTTGAGGTCCCCGATGTTGTTACCAGAATGTTGAAAATCTTTTACTACGATGTGTATGCAATGATTGATGTGGGTGCCACTGTTTCCTTTCTTACCCCTCTTGTTACTAAAAAGTTTCATGCCATCCGAGTTGTTGCATGAGTCATATGAAGTGTCTACTCCCATTGGTACCTCTATTGTTTCTAGGAAAGTTTATAGAAGTTGTCCTATTTGCATTTTACATATGTTGTTACCTTGCAATCTTATTGAATTAAACTTGGTAGGTTTTGATGTCATACTTCATATGGATTGGTTGCATGCCTACTATGCATCTATTGATTGTAGAACCTGTAAGGTCAAGTTTCAATTTCCTAATGAACCCATCATTGAGTTAGAAAGTCAAGATGTGGTGGTCAAGGGTAGATTCAGTTCATGCATTAAAGCCTATAAGTTGATTTCTAAGGGGTATTTGTATCATCTTGTGATGGTTAAACATGTGGAGTCCAAAGTCCATTCTATAGAGCTAGTTCCGATTGTAAATGTGTTTATTAGTAACTTCTTAAATAACCTTCCTAATGTCCCTCCCGAGAAGGATATATATTTTGGCATATATCTCCTTCACGACACTCAACCAATCTCTATTTTCCCTTACCGTATGGCCCCGGTAGAGTTGAGGGAGTTAAAGGAACCATTGAAAGATTTGTTTAAAAAAGGATTTTTTTGACCTAGTTAATCACATTGGGGTGCTTCGGTGTTGTTTGTGAAAAAGAAGGATGGGTCACTTAGAATGTGAATTGATTATCAGCAACTTAATAGGGTCACTATAAAGAATAAATATCCTCTTCCAAGAATTAATTTGTTTGACCAATTGCAAAGGGCTAGCTTCATCTCTAAAATATTTCATTCCGGGTATCATCAAGTGAGGGTGAGGGAGTGTGATATTCCCAATATGGCCTTCCGGACTAGATATAGGCATTATGAGTTTGTTTTGATGTCGTTTGGGTTGACTAATACACCGGCCATTTTCATGGACCTAATGAATAGGGTCTTTAAACTTTACCTTGATTCCTTTGTTGTGGTCTTCATTGATGATATTTTGATCTACTTACATAGTAGGGAGGAGCATATGGGTTTGTTGAGGATTGTGTTGCAAAGGTTGAGGGAGGAGATACTGTATGCTAAATATGACTAGTGTGAAATTTTGGTTGAAGGAAGTTGCATTCTTGGGTCATGTGGTGTCGAGGGATGGTATCAAAGTGGATGCTATGAAAACCAATATGATTAGGAATTGGCCTAGACCATTGACCCCATTGAATATTAAGAGTTTCTTGGGTCTTGTGGGTTACTATACAAGATTTGTGAATGGGTTCTCCTCAATTTCTTCCCCTATGACCAAATTGACTCAAAAGAATGTTAAGTTTGAGTGGACAGACAAATGTGACAGAAGCTTCCAAACATTGATGGATAGGCTTGTGCCGCTCCTACATTGTCACTACCGGTGGGGCTAGAGGGTTTTGTTGTGTATTGTGGTGCATCTATAGTTGGTTTGGATTGTGTGCTAATGCGAAATGGTAAGGTCATAGCTTATGCTTCTAGACAACTCAAGGTACATGAAAGGAACTACCCTACCCATGATCTAGATTTGGCCGCCTTTATGTTTGTGTTAAGGATTTGGCATCATTACTTATATGGGGTGCATGTTGATGTCTTCACTGATCATAAGAGCCTCTAATATGTCTTCATTCAAAAAGATCTCAATTTGAGACAAAGAAGGTGGCTAGAACTTATCAGGGATTATGACATTACTGTGCCTTATCATCTAGGTACGACAAATGTTGTGGCGGATGCTTTGAGTCAGGTGTCCATGAGCAGCCTAGCTTATGCTGATAGTGGTGATAGGGAAATGGCTATGGAGGTGCATAGATTGGCTAGATTGGGGTTTAAGTTGGAAGAGGTTGTTAGTGATGGTATTGTGGGTTTATGATTCCAAATATTCTTTTGTTGATGAGGAGATAGCAAAATAAGATCTTGACTCTTCCGTGCTTGAATTGAAGGCCTTGGTGAAAGAAGGCAAAGTAGAGGTTTTCTCCTAAGGGGGAGATGGTGCTCTTAGGTACCAATGTAGGTTGTGCATGCCTTGTGTTGATGGTTTGAGAGAGAAGATCCTTGATAAGTATCATAAATCTTCTTATTCTATTCACCCCAGTTCCACCAAAATCTATAGAGACTTGAGAGATATGTATTGGTGGGGACACAAGAAGAAGGACATTGCTAAATTTGTTTTTGGTTGCCATAGTTGTCAATATGTCAAAGTCGAACATCGAAGGCTGGGTGGCCTAACGCAAGACATATGGATACCTACTTGGAAGTGGGAGGTTATTAATATGGATTTTGTGGTTGGGTTGCCCAAGACTAGAAGAGGTTTTGATTCCATTTGGGTTATGGTTGATAGGATGACAAAATCGGCTCACTTTCTATCGGTTAAGACTACATATGGGGCTAAAGAGTATGCAAGGTTGTACATCCATGAGATAGTGATGTTACATGGGGTTCCTTTATCCATCATATTTGACCGTGGTACACAACTCACTTCACACTTTTGGAGGTCTTTTCAAAGGGGTCTTGGTACCAAAGTTCACCTTAGTACTACCTTCCACCCCAAAATGAATGGCCAATTTGAAAGGAAAATACAATGAAAGGCATGGTCAGTTTTTTTAAAAAAGGGAAGTTAAGACCAAGTATATTGTTCCTTATGAGGTGAAAGAGAGGATTGGCAAGGTAGCTTATGAGTTGAAGTTACCTAGAGAAATGAATTTAGTTCACCCGGTGTTCCATGTCTCTATATTGAAAAATATGTTTGTGATCCTAATGCCATTGTGCTTCATAATGTTGTGTGTGTTATTGAGAATAACTTGACTTATCAGGAGGTTCTAGTTTTGATCTTGGATAGGCAAGTAAAGATATTGAGGCACAAAGAAGTGGCATTCGTTAAGGTCCTTTGGAGGAACCAACAAGTTGAAACTGCTACGTGGGAGTCAGAAGTGGTCATGTAAAAGTAGTATCCTTATCTTTTTTCCTAACGTACTAATCCTAAGTCCCTTATATGATTTTAAGTCTCATGTTTCAGCCTCTAAGCCATTCATATGCATTCATGTTTAAGTTGGCAAACCTATGATGATTTTACACTTATGTTGAGAATTTAAAATGGTGTTTTACATGTTATGTTGCATTCTTATTAGGGCAGATTTGCTGATGGTCACTCTTGTCTTGTACATTTCTTTTACATTCAGGGATGAATGTTCCCAAGGGAGAGATATTGTAATGACCCCAAAAAGTGTCCAAAAACATACCTCGAAATGCCCAGAATTTTAATTTTCACATATCTCCAAATCTGTTTGTTATTTCAAAAATCAGACTTTGTTTTCCTATTCAGGCGGTCCAAATTAGGTGGAAAAGGGTCTAACTATAATTTTGGAGCAAAGATTTAGCAATTACAAAATTCCAAAGTGCAATATCCAGAGGGGTTTACGCATCCCCCTCGCGACGCGCCCCTGTGTATTTGGGGCACTGTTTTTCAGCTTTGGTCCAAGACTTTAAGTCTTTGGCCTAAATGTTACCATGCATATTTTTACCTATACTTAGTCATATTTCACCCTCATACTACCCTAAATATTTCCTAATAATCACTCAAACAATTAGTCACATTTTCACTCACCAAATTCAAGTCCCAAACCCTCATCCTAACCTAAGGTTCTCCTTAAAGTTTCTTTTTCAATCTTCAAATCTCCATCTCCAATCTTCATAGTTCATCTCCAAGTTAATGTATGTGGGTTTCTTTCATGTGTTCCTTTCACCCATGATAACCAAGCCTCCTTTTATTCAAATTGAATAGTTTAAATTTGATTTAAAAATGAATCTTGATAATTATGAAATTCACCGCACACTATGTTAAAGCTATGTACAGTTGTGACTGTTTTTCCATGTTTTGAGCCATAAATCTTAGATATAATGTTGGATTTGATAAGGTGTTTTGATGTATATATCTTGAGGTTGTTGCAAGGTGTTGATTTATGCTTTTACTATAGACTTTATTGCACGATTTTATCTATAATTTGCATGTTCTTTTACCCACACTATACACCCTCAAAGTGTTTGATAAAATGTCTGGATGTGGAATTAAAGGTACAAAGCATGAGATATATATGAATGATGTTATGTTGATGAAATGATCTTATGTATATGATATACCCTATATAAAGTGTTGCATTAGACCATACCTGATCCAGGGGGATAAGAGCCCAGGTAACCATGTTGGGGGTTTATATAGATCAACCATACAAGAGGTTTATTTTTCATCACCATGTTAGTAAGGTGTGATTACCATCAATGATGTGAGGGGTTTATACCCCACAACCACCAAGGGATTTATACCTTGAATAGCTAGCTTGGTCTCTTCTTCACGTGTGATAACCTATATGAGCATGAATTACTTAAGCATGTATTACTTAGGCATTGATCATGCATGTCATATTGTTATATTATGCCCATTGCCTATTGATATGCATTATGATTATTAGTATCTTAAATATTTAGTACATTCAAATGTACTAATGCATACTCTATTCCTAGATGATGTCACCACGTATGAACCAGTGCTCAAGTTTATCCTCCTCCTCCACATGGCTAGTTTGGCGCTATTCAAGCTAGTTGGTGAGTCCTCCACTTCGAGGATCTAGTCTATGTTTCTTCTATTATGTATTGAGACATCATTATTGTTTATTTGACTATGAGGGTGAGCCTAGTTACTTTGTGTTGCCCCCCAGTTTTATCTATGCAGTAGAGGTGTTTGTTGGACATTTTTGTATCTATGGTATGATTTTAGCTCTTGTCACTTGATTATAATGTTGAGCAAGCTTTTCCCTTAGACTCGGTTTCCCCATTCATTTATCTTTGTTGCTTAATTTGTTGCTTTCATAATCAAGGATGTGTAATGATGCTTTATGAGTCTTGTTTGTGGTTCCTTCAGGTTTCCCTTGCACCGTGTGATACCTAGGCCCTAGGCTTGGGTCGTGACAGTTTGTTTAAGGGTGTACCTTTTGAAGATCCTCATAGCCATCTGCATAATGTAGATTTTGTTTGCAAGAGCGTGATGGGGATGCAAAATCTTTCTGTGGATGATATTGGATTGTGGGTATTCCCTCTATCTCTTACTGGTAATGCAGCGATATGGCTATCGGGACACCCAGAAAGCTCAATCACAAGTTGGGTAGATTTACAGAGGACTTTTTGGAATGGTACTTCCAAGGTCAAAGAAGATCAAATCAAGAATTTTGAGCAGTTACCTAGTGGTTCAATTCATACAACCTGGGAGAGATTTACAAAGTGTTTAAGAAGTGCCCAGACAAACAAAATTGTTGATAATTCCTTGGTTCAGATTTTCTACCATATCCTTGGTGAAAACAGTTAAGCTTATGTCGATACTATAATAGGGGGCATATTCTTGGATTAACCATTCAAAAGGATCGCCGAGAAAATAATGCAAGTGGTCAAAACCAAGTATGCATGGGGGCAAAGGGAGAGAGCTTCTATAAGAAGCTCATGTGCCATGAATATTTGTTTAGAGCAAGTAAGACTAATGAAGAGATGCAACCAGATGCCCAACTCCATATGACCATGGATGTAATGATTACGAAAAATTAAGAGAGAGTACATGGGGTAGTCCACCAACCTCCTCGAGCATCGATTTATAAAGACCATTATTATGATGAGGATGACTTTTTTGTGAGTGATCAAGTGGTAGGTTTTCATAATAATACCCAAGGGTCCAATTCGGACTATTGGCGTCAAGGCTTTGAAAACCAAGGTTGGAAATACAATCAAGAGGATGCTTATAGAGATAACTGTGGTGGTTGTTTTGAGACGAATACAGTTCCAAAAGTTGAGTAGTGCAGATGAGAAGGTTTTAGGAATGGTTCATATGTGCCACCTCATAATCGTTCTATTGGAGCAAGTAATTCTGGGATTGAAGAAATATTTGATTGATTGTTGAAAAAAGCAGAGATCCAAGTTGAAACTCTATGGGGGATGATGTCTAATATCTCTAGTGTAAATCAAAAGATAGAGTCTCATTCGGTGGCCATTAAGAAACTTGAGAAACAATTCGGTCAAGTGTATACTTAATTGAATGAATGCTAGAAAGGTACACTGCCAACTAATAGAGTTCAAAATCCAAAGAATGAGGGGCATTGTATGGCAGTCACAACTATGGGAGGTAAGAGTACCACTGATCTTCCAATGCCGGTAGATGAGGGTGATGTGCTTAAAGATATAGTTGCAAAAAAGGTTGTGAATCAAGGAGAAGAAGGCATCAAATATAGGGTAAGCGGTAAAGTGGTTAAAGAGACAGATAATTGTAAGACAGTCCCAAGGCGTCCTCCTCCTATTTCCCAAAGACTTAAACAAATAGAGGAGGATACATAGTTTAAACATTTCCTCTCCATGTTAAAGTAATTTTCCATCAACATTCGCCTTATTGAAGCATTGGAAAAAATGCCCGGTTATGACAAATACATAAAGGATTTGGTGACATAGAAGTTCACAATAAGCTAGAAGATTTCTCAAGAGTTCTAATATTATAGTACCACTACAACTAAGTCCACGGTTCGAAAAAGGAAAGATCCCAAGTACATTTACCATCCTTTGTACCATCGGTAATGTAGAGTTTGCAAGGGCTTTGTGCGATTTGGGTGCCAGGGTAAGCTTAATGCCTTTTCAATCTTCAAAAAGATTGCTTTTGGTTCTCCTACTCCTACGAGAATGAGGTTATTAATGGCAGATATATCAATCAAGAAACTAGAGGGAATACTTTATGATGTGTTAGTGAAAGTTGACAAGGTCATCTTCCCAGCGAATTTTATGATTCTTGATTGTAAAGTTTATTTTGAGGTCCCCATTGTCCTGGGAAGACCATTTTTAGCGACCAGAGAGCCTTGAAGGATATGATGAACTCAACTTTATGATAAATGATGAAGAAGTGGATTTTTACATATGCCAATCTATGAAGCATCCAGATGAACATAAAGTAATGTTTGGGTAGTTGAGGAATTCCAAGTACTCAATATGACTATGTCATGCCGCAATAATAAATAATGCTCTACTTGGGAGGCAACCCAAGTATTTTGAAGTTATGGCATAGTTTTTAGTTCATTTTTTAGTTTTTTCATTTTAAGTTAATTATTTGTTTGCATTTTGATTGATATTTTTGATGTTGAGTTTGTTGCATTTAAGGTGCAAATGCATTTTATGAGGAGCATATAGGTTGAGGACAAAGATTTCAAGTTTTGTTGAGAATTGCATCTGAAGTAGTCTCTACGACCAGGCTTACGAGTTATATTGCACTTTAAAACTTATAATCCTTTCTTGTAGAGAGTTATAGTAAGCAGGTTAAGTATGCACTCCATCTATGATCCAATATTATGACTCATAGTCCACAGTAGAGTTGTGACTAGGGTTCATAGAACTCAGGTTTATTTTTGAATTTTTCTAAGTGTCGGAGTGGTCTACGAGACCAGGACATATGACTCATAGACCAACCCATGACTAATAGTTAGGGTTTCATAGACTTGACTTAGTGATTTTGATATGTTGATCCGGTAATGTATAATAGGGGGTCAAAATTATTTTGACCCAATTTTTAAACCCTGTTTACCAAAAATTGCCTAAATTTCTTTGCCTAAACTTTTTCTGATCACATTTTCGGCACACCAACTACATTTTTGGCAAGAAATTCTGGAGATTAGGGTTTTTCTTGAGCATTCATCTCAGTTTTATCTCTCTATTTCATCTACACACTTGTAAGATTCTTAGTTTTGTTTTAACTCTTAAATTTACCTAGTGTTTGATAGCTTGAGTTGATGAATAATGATGAGTTGGTGCACAACATTGGATTCTTACTTGAATGTGAATTGTAAATGAAAGAATATGGTTGTCATGAACTTGATTGATTATCTATGATCTAAGTCTAGTGCTACTATTTGATATTGCAGTTGAGTGCTTGTGATGTCATTCCTCTTGTTTAATTGAATGGTTGATTTATGGGTTATAACTGTGTAATGATTTCCAGTTGCTTAGGAGGGTGATTTCATATGGTCCATATTTCCTTAGTGGAAATAATTGGGTGATTGACTCTTGTTGTGTGCTTGTTGGAACTATGCCCCAATGTGCAATTAAATATAATGATGTGGTTTTTGTTTGAAATTTTGGGGGTGGTGCTATAGGTATACATTTGAATGAATTTTGGGAAAAATGCGATGATTGGGTATTGATTGTTAAATCATATTCGATGGGGTAAATTTAGTTTAAAATTATGCTTTGGGTACGAGTTTATTTGTGCTTATAATATAAGTGTTCATGAACTTGTTTTGATGATGATAGGATAGTAAATAAATTATTCGAAGGATTCGTGTGATGAGTTGAGGTACATCAGCTACCTAGAAAAGTTCTATCATGAGAGTCTTTTAAGACACATAGATGAGTCTATGAGTCAAAGTTGGCTCTCATGGGAAGTCCCAGTGATATGATTTTCTAAGTAATTCATTATACGTGACCTTCTACGAGTCATAGCTAGGTATCATCAACTCTTGCCTTTTTTATGTTTGTTCCCTGGAACTTTATATGTAACCAATTTATGACCCATAATCTAAAGTTATGAGTCATAACTGGGTTTTGTACCATCTTTCAGTGTTCTATCTTGTCGTGTAGCTCTGGTTTATGGAACCCTTTCTCAACTCGTAGTTCAAACTATGGGTCCCATATGGTACTCATGGTACTTGACTGCAATTGATATTTTTTGCTTTTCCTTCTTAATTATTTGAACTAATCATGGTTCACCAACTTTTGAGTTGTAAGTGTTATGGCCCCGAAAGGATGACGCTCAAAATCAAGGCATTTGGAAGGAAACTCCTTGATAAGCCTACAAATATAGAGCATTCGAGTGACGAGTAGACCCAATTAAGTGGGTCAATGGACAATTATAACACTCAGTATGATCCAGCAGCACCTCCACCATAGACAATAGCTGCTGCCAAAGGTTCACAAACTTAGGCTAGTGGTGCTAGTCCTTCCCAGTCTGATTAGGAAGACAATGATGAGAGTGATAATAGTTTACCCAGATGACTCATTTAGGGATGAAGTATAGTTTCGAGGAGGGCTCCCAGGATAGAAGAGCTATATAGTTTTCAGTTACCTCATATCTTCTTCAGCCCTAGACCCTATTATTCATCGGTAGGGTGTTGATGGTATGGAGGCCATATATACAAAGGGTCTACAGCAAAAGAGGCAAGGCAACACCTTACAATGGATATATAAGGAGCCTCAGGTGATTACTGATAGATTGAGCCATGTCCCATTACTAGATGACATAATGACAGAATTTGGGCTCAGGTTGTTGACAAATAGGCTTGAATGATATGCGTTGCTTATGGTATGGGAATTTTATGCATCTTGCACAACCATTATTCTTGGTGATCTTCCAAGAGGAATAAACCTCTCACGCAATTGTGATTAAGGAAAGTACTAGTGAGAGGGCAGCAGGTCAACATTTCAGAGGGGACAATCCATCGTGTACTTTTTGGTCTTTTGTACCAAGCTCTGAGGTCAAAAATGTAGTTCGATTATAGATTGGGGCAGGCTAGAACTGCATTGATTTAAAAAGATTTGGTATAAACGATAGAGTTGTTGAGATGGGTGGCAAGTCATATTGCTGAGCATGGCTAAAGCCTACCTGGGTTACCCCACACATATAGTCGATTGTGAAGGTGTCACTCTGTTTGCCTACTAAGTTTTGATGGGCAGCGGTTAGATCTTGCATTCATCCTACATTAGCGGATAATAACTTACACTAGAGCGAGCATTATTAGTTGCCAGCATATTGGCCTGCTATGAGATTGCCAGCATAGCAGAGTAGATTCGTAAGTGGATGCTCAAGAGGGCCACTTATGTACCATTTTCGATCTTGATCTATAGACCCTACATCGTATTTGAGGTATAGATATTGCAATATCATGACCACATAATATTGGCCCTACACACTCTAGATCTCAGCTTGATAAAGGTTGATGAGACCCCTGTGGCACTACATAGGACATAGCCTCCTCCTATGCTTGAGATGTTTGCTCCAAAGCAACCACAGGAGGGTTCAATGACTGCTACCACTACCACTTCAGCTATTACTACTGATGAGAGACCTAGCAACCTAAGGCAGTAGATATTGGGAAGGGTCCCACTACAGCTACTCCTGCACTAGAGGCTTTTACATTACCGACTTCCACACCAATGATGGTGTATGTGTCCATGATTTTTATCCAGGCCATGGCATAAGAGTTGTCACGGGTAGACGATCAGTTGTTTCAGTTTATTCAGCAGCTCAGGCCATGGGTCTAGTAGACTATTGTGGACTTAGTGAAGCGATGCACATCATTCACCATTTCTATTATTTAGGAGTGTATTTATACGATGGATGCATATATAGACAACTTTGCACTGGTATGTGATTTCTTTTCCACGGAGGATTCCACATAGCCTTACCATGTAAAGAGACCCCTTATAGAAGATGATGAGTTAGAGGAAAGAAATATGTGGTTGAAGATCTCTGACATTTATGATGAAGAGGCAGATGATAAGATTAGGAGAGTCTTATGGATGTTGAGGCAAGAAAAAGGTGGTAAAACTAGCCTAGGAACATGGTAGAGTGATAGGTGTTGGCTCATCGAGTTTGGCTGTTGCACAGACTACCCCGTAGGAGGGAGATGATCAGATGCAGCCCAAGACTGGTGCTTAGGCATCAAGATATATTTGTTTTTTATCCCTTATATTTACTTTTATTTTTGATATTGTGCATTGAAGACAACATATAGTTTTTTTTATGGGGTGTGGGTAGCTATGGGCAGGGGTGAAGTCTGAGTAGCATTTGATCTATAACTACCCCAAATTTTGATCCCGAGGTTTTCTTGCATGTGTTCTTTTTCCTCATAGATATTTAATTTTTGTTGAACCGACATGTCTAGATTGGTTTAGATAATATTTCTAGCATGTAGTATTTGAACTTATAGCATGTAACATGTTTTCATGATTATTTTCTAATACTTTGAAAAATGGTAGCCCACCAAAAGTTTGGATTAGTAGTTAAATTGCATTCATGTATATTTTAGTGTTTAGAAACATTTGTCTTGATGAGTGAGGTTAATTAAGATATGAAGCATGAGTTGTGAGTTTGTTGCTGGTAATATATGCAATGTCATGAGTGAGTGAGCTTAGTTTGCTGGATTTATGCATATTTTTTGCTAATTCATAGCATGCCCCATTACTCTATGTTTGATGGTAGACTAAATTGATTAGGAGGTGATCCTAGGAATTTGTTCTTTAATTAGACAATTTTACCCTTAAATAACAAACCAAATGATGTTTTATCCCTTGTTCTAATTATTTGAGACTTACATGAACCAATTCTTTCTTTAACACCTAACTAGAATAGTCTTGTCAACTAATAAACATTGATATTGGCCCTAGTTTGTACTTGAGCATTGTGAACCTTGACTAAAGCAAAATGGCTAAGTTTAGGGTGGCTACAAAAAGTGGCCCTAGTTTGGTAAATGGATATTGTGTACCTCAAAATAGTCTAAAAGCCTAAGTTAAGCGTGGTCACTGTAGAGGTGAAATCACAAAAATAAAGTGGTGAATTGGGAATAGAAAGAAAAAGAATAAGATCATATATCGTGAGAATTAATAAGAAAATGATTCCTTAGATTGAGATTGGAAGCAAATGATTTGGGAAAATGAGGCAAAAGCTGAAAAATGACAAGAAAATACCTGCCAAAGCTCAAAGACGATGAAAATGGGAGAAGAAGGTGAATAAAAATTATATGGTGAAAGTGATTAAGAAAAGGGGTTCAAGAATGGTCTTTTGTCATTATGATTGCAAAAATGCCCTCTCAAAGCCCTTTGAGCCTTCGTTGTAATCCTAGAAAGTCCTAAAGTAATCCTAGTTTGGCTAGTTGAAAATCTAGTTCACGAACATAGTGGTAAGCCTATGATATTAGTCAATGTGCATATATATCTTTGTTAGTGTAAGTGTGTTCACATAGTCCTAGTGTGATTCTTGAAATAATCATTGAGTGTATTACTTGGGACTTCTTTTTGTGAGGGCATCTGCATTTCATTATTAGCACTTGACTTGTTTAGTGCATGTGGATTATGGATATTCTCTTGCTTGTCACAGTTGTCAAATGCATCATTACGTCTTGGCTTGCCAAAATAGTGATTTGATTTTTATTTGAAAATTGGTGTGGGTACCTAAGCTTTTATTGTGCAAGATAGATGCTATTAGTTCAGTTTTGTGTGTTATTATGCTATCTGGTTAGGTTGAGTCGTCGTTTGAGGGAAAGCAACAATTTTGAGTTGAGGGTGTTGATGTGCTTTCAAATTACAACACATTTGATGCCTAAAACTTGATATTTTGTGTGTTCTCAATGTGACATTTATGGTTTTTATGTGTTTTTGTGTTTGTTTTTACTAGAAAAATAGGTTCGTACAATTTTGTGAAAAGTTACAAGTTTTGCTGATTTTTGAAGACATATGAGACCCTCTACGTGTCATAGCTTAGATTACGAGTCATAGAGATGACCTCAAGGATATTCCCAGTGTTGAAGAAAAAACTAAAGTTTAGCCACATGAAACCCAGTTATGAGTCGTAGAGCACTGTACGAGCCATATTTGAAGGTTTCGTAGCAATTTCCAGTGTTCCTTAGTGTTGGACAAAGAGCTGCAGATATGGACTATTAGAAGACAATATGAGTCATAGATCAGACTACAACCCGTTAAGATGTTTAGTGGAAATGAATTCCAAGATCTAAGAGCTCAATACTAAAGCCCAATTATGACTCGTGAACATAGTTATAAGTCGTAACTGCAAGTCATAGGGTGCTGACAAGTTTTTCTAATTGTTTTAGAGACTTGTTTGTAAATAATATAAATAGCAAATACTAGGTCATTTAAGCGAAGTTTTCAGATTTTTACATAGAGTGTAGCTGAGAATAGAGTATAAAGCAAGATTTAATTTTAGAGACAATTTTTGAAAAGAGATTCGCTTATGGATTCAATTCATCTTTCAATCTTGTGATTCTCAATACAAATTGGATTTTCTTGTTCTTCAATCTTCTTATGTAGGTGATTAACCATGTTTTTGCTATTCATTATTTCTCTGCTAGATTGAGATATGAGTAGCTAAAACCCACAATGTGGGTTGTTGGAACCATAAGAATATAACTTATAAAAATTGAATTATTTTCAATTCTTGAAATGTGTATTTCCATGTATTAGTAACATCTTTTCATTATGAATGATTTCTATTAGTGTCAACATTAGAACTCGACTACTTTTACCTTCCCGATCCAGGTTATAATGAATTGGAAATGAAATGAGTAACACGATTTGATTATGTGTTCTCATCTAATCAACTGAATTATACAAAGGAGAGGTTGACTAGGACTCTGGCTAATGGTTTGTTGAGAATATTACGGAGATAGGCCAAGTCCAATAGTGAAATTCAACCTTAATGTTTGGCCAAAAGGTTGGAAGAAGCTGAATTACCATCCTGCATGCGATATTCTAGTTCAAAATTGTGAAATTCGGGGATGTTGAGTTAGTGAATCATGGGAATACAAGACCTAAGTTGCTCTCCATTATTCTTGTCTTTCAAATTTAGTTAGTCTAACTTAATTTCCTATCAATCATTGTAAACCTGCCCCCCCCCCCCCTTTGGAAATTGAGTTAGTTAATTCTTGAATTATTTATTAGTGAACCGATTTGTAAACTCTCATATTCCCTATGGGATTCGACCCTAATCTTAGTTAGGTTTATTACTTTAACAATCACTTTTACTTCAAAAAGAGGTATATCTTGAGTATGACCACTTCTATATATTACTGATCAAGTCACCAGGAAGTTGTTCAAAGTTGTTGAGTTGGTCTTTGAACTTGAGCTTATTTGATCTCAGGAAGTACCTCTCCTAAAAGTCCTTCTACAACTTAGCCCAAATAGTGATCAAACTCCGTGGGAGCTCGAATAGCCATAGCATTCCATTGCCCCCTAAAGATAATTGGAAAATATGAAGGCCGATAGCATCCATAGACAGATTCTGGTTCCCATCACACTGTTGAAGATAAATGCAATGTTGTGAAGATAACTAAGCAATCCCCTGATAGTAGGCCCAAATACAACCCATAGTTCCGTAGCATCTAAAGCAAACCACTTGAAACCATGAGCTTTGTGTTAGCCGATATTTGTGGTAATATAATAGCTCCAGTAACCACCATAGCCATAGGGTTTAGCTGATATTGGTTCCACTGATAAGTTTCAACATTGAAGTCCTACAACTATGGAGCAATGTCCTTAAGAGAAGGTGGGTTGTCGTTATTTGCATTCCCATTCTCGTTCTAATTCGTAGTTGCATTTGTTGTGTTGTTTGCATAATCTTTGGCCATCCTTCCAACACTTCTCTAGACCTCTGGGTCAAACAAAGTCAAAAGTATGCCTTAACTTATTATACACTACACTTATACCCTGAAAAAAAACAAAAACAACTAAAACATAAAATAAGGGTAATAAGGATTAATTACATGAATTAGACAAGTCTAGTATTATTCCCCAACAACGATGCCAAAGTTTTGATATCACCTAATCTACAACTCATATTTTAGTCTAAAGCGATCGGTTACAATATATATAGCCTAACCAAGGTTAGGGTCGAATCCCATAGGGAATATGGTAGACTTAAAACTCTAATGTTTCTCTACCATTCCCTCTTCATTCTATGTGAAAGATAACCCAAAAGACCTATTTATGGTGTTTAAAATACAAAACCAGAACGAATTAGGAGAACTAGATCGACAGGCTCTGAGAGGTACTTTATGGGCCAGATAATAGTTTGCGACTTGTGATCGGGCTTTCGTGAACTGTTACTTCATTTCTAGAACTATCTTCTACAATAATCCTCTACAACCACTATAAGATTCTTTGGCCCGTAGGGGGTTATGTCTCATGGAAATTCAGCAAGTCCCAACTTTCTGACCTTCAAAATATAATACCAATTCTATGACTCATAAGTCTTGTATTGCTCATCTGCATGTGTGTAGACTTAATTTAGAACTACACCCTTCGCTGTAATTTCACACAAGACCCCCTTTACAGATCATAGAATACTCTATGGCTCTTAAACGGTCTTGCGGAACCTCAACTACAACAACTTCTTCACACTTATCCAAAAAAATAGTCCTACCCCTGAAATACTGCAAAGAAAACATAAGAATACATCAAATCTACTAGCACTACATTAAGAACACATAAAATTCCAAGTTTTAACTTTGTTTAATAGTATATTAGTGCTCAATTATGTTATTCTATTAAATGATTCTTGGATCTACAATGATTATGCATAGCCAAATCCGTAACTAGACTTGTGTAAACCATAAAGAAATAATAAGATAATATTAAATAATTCCTAATTATTAGAAAGTGTGCATGACCGTTGAAACGACCCCAAAAATTGCCTCAAAATGTGTCTAAAAATGGTTGTAATTTTAAATTCCATATATCTCAAACTCCGTGCACGGTATCAAAAATTCGATTTCAACTTCTTATTCAGGGGGTCAAAATTAGGGGGAGAAGGGTCTAACCCTGATTTTAGAGCAATCGAATCACAAAGTGCAGCTAGCGCGGACATGTGTTATTTTTACCTCCATGCAAGGTCCACATTGCATACTTTTATATTTTGTTTTCAGTGATTTCTATCTAGGCCCAAGGTTTTGGGTCTTGGGACTAAGTGTTCCCAATCGTGTTTTTACCAATTCTTAGACTCATTTCACCCTTATATCATCCTAAACATCCTCCAATACTCACTAAAACATAGCCATATTTTCACTCCCAAATCTAAGTCCCAAATCCTTATCCCAAACTAAGGTTCTCCTTCAAGATTCTTCTTCAAGCTTCAAGTCTCCATCCCCAATCTTCACTTAGTTCAACTCTAAACTAAGGTATGTGGGTTTCTTTCATAGGTTCATTTCACCCATGATACCCAAACCTCCTTTTACTGAAATAGCACGATTTAAATTTGATTTAAAATTGGGTCTTGCTTATTATGAAATTCACTGCACACTATGTTAAAGCTATGCGAAATTGTAACTGTTTTGCTATCTTTTGAGCTATAAATATTTGATCTATTATGAGATTTGAGGAGTCGATTTTATGTATGTTACTTGAGGGTGTTACAAGGTGTTGATTTATGGTTTTACAATAGATTTTACTTCAGTTATTTCATCTCTATATTTTATGGTTTTATACTAGTATTACACATCCTCTAAGTATTTGATAAAATGTCCGAATGTGGGTTCTTGAGGAATTGACAATCCAAAGCATGAGATATGATTATTAAATGAGCTTATATATATGATAATTCTATAAAAATTGTTGCATTGGACCATACACAATCCGAACACGAATAACCTAGATGGGGATTTATACTCATCAACCAAGTGAAGGATTTATACTTCTCCACCAGGGTGATAGGGCAGAATCATCACCAAACTAGTGAGGGGTTTGTACCTCACCACCTTAGTGATAGGACAGTATCATAACTAACCTAGCAAGGGGTTTGTATTTTGTAAATCTAGCTTAGACACTTCTACACAAATAATATCCTATATGATCATGACTTACTTAAACATGTTTTACTTATGCATTAATCATACATGCGATATTGTTATATTATGCCTATTGCCTATTGTTATGATGTTTGACTATGATTCTTAATTCTTGTTGCATTGCATCCTACATACTTAGTACATTCTAACTTACTAACGTATAATCTTGGCTACATGATATCACCATGTAGTGATTAGTACCCAAATTGATCATCCTCCTCCACATTGCTATATTGGTACTACTAAATCTTATGGTGAGTCCTCCACTTCCAGAATCTTAATCTATGTTGCTCTTATTATGTATTGAAACATTTTTCTTTATTGTCTATTTTGATTATGAGGGTGAGCCCAGTTGTTTTATCTTGGCCCCCACTCTTATACATGTGATAGAGGTGTTAGTTGGACATGTTATGTGTCTAAGTTAAGAGGCTTGACTCTATTGTTCTTGATATCTATGATATTAAAGTACTTTCCGTTAGCCCCGGTTGTCCCACTATTTTATCTCTTGATTTTTGTTTTAATGCTTCCACGATCAAGGATGTGTAATAATTTCTAAGAGGCTTGCATGGGGTCTATTCAGGTTCCCCTTGCTCTGTGTCATGCTTAGGCCCTAGGCTTGGGTCATGAAGAACTTGGTATCAAAGCACTAGGTAGATAGATCCTCAGAGTCTAACACACCTGCTTTAATTACAGTACTATTCATGGTTCTGAAGCGCACCATTATTATGACTTGGATGTTATGAGACATTTTTGTAAATATCACCCATAATCATGTTCTAAGTCCTACTATAGATTTGTGGTAAGTTTTCTCCCATAATTATTGTTCCTTCCTATGCTAAATCATGACAAACACTCGAGGACGAAGGGTCCAAACTCCCGAGGAGCAACCTAACAATGGTTAGCTCCGAATGCTCTCATTATGCTTGCCCAAGTTGTGGCCAACCAAGTCAATCAAGGGTCCTAAACCCCTCATGCTTCCACTCCGGAAGGTAGGGTAAGAGACTTCACGAGGATGAATCTCTCTGGTATTATATGGGTCAAAGGTGGATGAAGATCCACAAAATTTCATTGATGAGGTCTGTAAAATCTTGAATATCATGGGTGTTGCACCGAATGAAAAGATGAAGTTGGCAGCATACCAACTCAAAGGGGTAGTTCAAATATGTTATGACCAATGGAAGGATGAGAAGGGGATTGGTAATGTGATGTTTTAGGAGGTGTTCAAATTGGCCTTCCTTAGTCAGTTTTTCTCTCTTGAGCTTAGGGATCCTAAGTTGGTGGAACTTATGAACTTGAAACAAGGTGTTATGACAGTGAGGGGGTATGCCCTAAAGTTTAATCAACTTTCAAAGGATGTTCCTCATTTGGTGGCCGATCCTAGATCTAGGATGAACAAGTTTGTGATGTGGGTCTCCGACTTGGTAAGTAAGGAATGCTGGTCTGCAATGCTAATTAGTGTCATGGACTTATCTCGGTTGATTACCTATGAAGAGAAAATGGAGGAGGAGAAATTGATGAAGAAAAGTGGGTATGAGGCCAAGAGGGCCCATCTTAGGGGTAAGTTCCAAAGGGGTGGTTCCATCAAGGCCAAGGGTCTTACCATGCTACTAATTGGGGGTTTGCCAATGACCTCCCAAGGCCTCAGGGTGTTGGTGTTGTAGCTCCCATTAATATGTGTCCTACATGTCGAAAGAGTCATAGAGGCCCATGTTTGAAGGGTTCGAATTCATGCTTTGATTATGAGAAGTTTGGTCACAAAAGGATGGATTATGTAAGAAACCTAGTGAGGGCCAGTGTGCAAATATAATTTCATTGGGTAGAGGTGGTCCTCAAGGTGGTTCCCCAAGGCATAATCGATTTTATGCTCTACAATGGGAACCAAGAGGTCAGTGAGGTCCTAATGTTACTATCCATATATTAAAAATCTTTGACTTTGATGTGTATTCTTTGATTGATGTGTGTACCCCTCTTTCCGTTGTTACCCCTTTTATCGCTAAAAAGTTCTATGTTGTCCATGAGTTATTTTATAAGTAATATGAAGTGTCTAATCCTATTGGTGCCTCTATTATTGATAGTAAAGTTTGTAGAAGTTATCCAATTTGTGTTTTACAGAAGGTGTTGACTTGTGATCTCATTGAATTAGACATGGTAGATTTTGATGTCATTCTTGGGATAGATTTGTTGCATGCATACTATGCTCTAATTAATTGTAGAACTCATAGGGACAAGTTTCAATTTCCTAATTAACACGTCCTTGAGTGGGGAAGTAAAGATGTGGTGGTCAAGGATAAATTTATTTCATGCATTAAAGCCCATAAGTTGGTCTCAAAGGGGTTTCTTTACCATCTTGTAAGGGTTAAGGATGTGGAGTCCAAGGTCCCTTCCATAGAGTAGGTTTCGGTTTTAAATAAGTTTCTTGATGTCTTCCCAAATGACTTTCTCAGTGTCCCTCTTGAAAGGGAGATAGATTTTGACATATACCTCCCTGAAACTCAATCAATCTATATTTCCCTTTACCATATGGCCCAGGCAGAGTTGATGGAGTTAAAAGAGCAATCGAAAGATTTGTTGGAAAGGGGATTATTAAACCTAGTCATTCACTTTGTGCTGCTCTGGTATTTTTTGTTAAGAAAAATGATGGGTACCTTAGAATATGTATTGATTACAGGCAACTCAATAGGGTCACCATCAAGAATAGATATCCTTTTCTAAGGATTGATGACTTGTTTGACCAATTACAAGGGCCTAACTTCCTCTCTAAGATCAATCTTCGGTCTAGGTATCGTCAAGTGAGGGTGAAGGAGTATGATATTCCTAAGATGAATTTCTGGACTAGATATGGGTATTATGAGTTTTTCATGATGTCATTTGGGTTGACTAATGCACCGGCCATCTTCACGGACCTAATGAATAGGGTCTTCAAGCCCTACCTTGATTCCTTTGTTAGGGTCGTCATTTATGATATATTGATCTATTTACATAATAGGGAGGAGCATATGGAGCATTTGAGGGTTGTGTTGCACTGATTGAGGGAGTAGAAATTGTATGTCAAATATGACAAGTTTGAATTTTTATTGAACGGAGTTACATTCTTGGGTCATGTGGTGTCGAGGGATGGCATAAAAGTGGATCCTAAGAAAATCGATGTGATTAGAATTTTGCCTAGACCGCTGACCTTGTCGGATATTAGGAGCTTTTTGGACCTAGCAAGTTGTTATAGAGGATTTGTAAATGGGTTCTCCTCTATTGCTTCCCCTATGACAAAATTGACTCAAAAAAAGGTTAAGTTTGTGTGGACCAAAGAATGTGAGAGGAGCTTCCAAACATTGAAAGATAAGCTTGTGTCCGCTCCTATATTGTCACTACAAGAAGGGCTTGAGGGATTTGTGGTATATTGTGATGCTTCCTCGGTTGGCTTGGGTTGTCTGTTGAAGCAAAATGGAAAGGTCATAGCTTATGCTTCTAGATAACTCAAGGTGCATGAAAGGAACTACACTACCCATGATCTAGAGTTAGCTGCCATTGTGTTTGCATTAAAAATTTTGCATCATTACTTGTATGGGGTGTATATTGATTATCTCACAGATATAAAGAGCCTCTAATATGTCTTCATACAAAAAGATCTCAACTTGTGGCAAAGGAGATGGTTAGAACTTCTCAAGGACTATAATATAAGTGTACACTATCACCTGTGTAAGGCAAATATGATGATAGATGCTTTGAGTAGGGTGTCTATGGATAGCTTATCCCACGTTGATTATCGTGGTAAGGAAATGGCTAGGATGGTGCATCGATTGGCTAGATTATAGGTTAAGTTAGAAGAGGTTGGTGATGATGGTGTTGTGGTTGTTGATGGGTCTAGCTCTTCTTTGGTTAATGAGGTGATAGCAAAGCAAGATCTTGACTCCTCCGTGCTTGAATTGAATGCCTTTGTGAAAGAGGGCAAAGTAGAGGTTTTCTCCCAAGGGGGAGATAGTGCCCTTAGGTACAAAGGTAGGTTGTGTGTGCCTTGTGTTGATGGTTTGAGGGAGAGAATTCTTGGTAAGGCCCACAACTCTTCTTATTCAATCTAACCCTGGTTCCACCAAAATGTATAGAGACTTGCGAGATGTGTAATGGTAGGGAGGCATGAAGATAGACATTGTCAAGTTCATTTCCGGTTGCCATAGTTGTCAACAAGTTAAAGTCGAACATGAAAAGGTTGGGTGGCCAAACCCAAGAATAGAGATTCCAACTTAGAAGTGGGAGGTGATTAATATGGATTTTGTGGT
Source organism: Solanum sejunctum (assembly GCA_025642045.1). Lineage (NCBI taxonomy): Eukaryota > Viridiplantae > Streptophyta > Magnoliopsida > Solanales > Solanaceae > Solanum > Solanum sejunctum. The sequence continues at coordinate 54,202 of JAOTQJ010179895.1, forward strand.
TGGGTTGCCTAAGACTAGAAAAGGTTTTGATTCCATTTGGGTGGTGGTTGATATTATGATGAAATTGGTTTACTTCCTATAGATTAAGACCACATATGGGGTTGAAGAGTATGCAAGGTTGTATATCCATAAGTTGGTGGATTCCTTTGTCCATCATATCGCATCATGGTTCACAATTCACTTCACACTTTTAGAGGACTTTTCAAAGGGTTCTTGGTGAAAAAGTTCACCTTAGTAAGACATTTCACATTAAAATGGATGGAAAGCTGAAATGACAATTCAAATCCTTGAAGATTTTCTTGGAGCATGTGTATTGGAGTTGAGCGGTAGTTGGGATGACCATCTTCATTTGATTGAGTTTTCCTACAACAATAGTTATCACTCTAGCATCGGTATGGATCCTTTTGAGGCTCTTTATGGGAGACATTGTAGATCACCGGTTGGCTAGTTTGAGGTTGGAGAGGTCGCTTTATTGGGACAAGATCTAGTTATAGAGGCTCTTGAGAAGGTTAGGATAATTAGGGAAAGGTTGAACATGGCCCAAAATCGTCAAAAATCTTATGCTGATGTGAGAAGAAGAGACCTTGAATTCAAAGTGGGTGTTTGGGTTTATTTGAAAGTTTTCGCCAATGAAAGTTATGGTCCATTTTGGTAAAAATGGGAAGTTGAGTCCAAGATATGTTGGTCCTTATAAGGTCTTGAAGAGGGTTCGCAAGGTAGCTTATGACTTGAAGTTACGTAGTGAAATGAATTTGGTTCATCCGGTGTTTCATGTCTCTATGTTGAGGAAATGTGTTGGTATTTCTAATGATATTGTGCCTCTTGAAGACTTGGGTCTTGTTGAGGATAACTTGACTTATGAGGAGGTTCCAGTATAGATTCTGGATAGGCAACTGAAGAGATTGAGGAAAAAAAAGGTGGCATCCGTTAAGGTCCTTTCGAGGAACCAACGAGTTAAAAGTGCTACATGGGAGGCTGAGGGAGATATGAAAAAGAAGTATCCTTATATTTTCTACTCCTCTCAAGCCTAAGGTACCAATTCTAAGTCACCTATATGAATTCTAGTCTTATGTTTTAGCCCCTATGTGAATCATATGCATTCATTTTTATGTTGACTAATTTATGATGATTTTACACTTATGTTGAGGTTTTGAGAATAGTGCTATAATGTAATGTTGCATTCTTTTTTGGGCTGATTACTTTTGATTTCTCATGTTCTGTATGCCTCTTTTAAATTAGGGGACGAATGTTCCCAAGAGGGAGATATTGAAACGACCCCAAAAAGTGACCGAAATTATACCTCGAAATGCCCAAAATTTTAAATTCCATATATCTCAAAATCCATGCACCATATAAAAAATTCGACTTCTGATTCTTGTTTAGGGTGTCAATATTAGGGGGAGAAAGGTCTAACCCCAATTCTAGAGAAATCGAATCATAAGTTCAAATTTCTAAAATTTTCATTTCTAGAGGCAATCTGTGACAGCACCATGGCGCGTAGCTGTCGCAGACATGTTGTTAATTTGTCCTCGTCCATAGGTCCATATAGTGAACTTGTGTATTTTGTTTCCAGTGTCTTCCATCTCGGTCCATGCCTTTTCGGTCTTGGCCCTAAGTGTTCGCAACTGTGTTTTTACCTATACATAGCCTTATTTCAACCTCATATCATCATAAACATCCACCAATACGTACTAAAACACTTAGCCATATTTTCACCCCCAAATTCAAGTTCCAAACTCTCATCCCAAGCTAAGGTACTCCATCAAGATTCTTCTTTAAGCTTCAAGTCTCCATACCCCATCTTCACCAAGTTCATCTCCCAATTAAGGTATATGCACTTCTTTCATGGGTTCCTTTCACCTATGGTACCGAAGCCTCCTTTTACTCAAATTTCATTATTTAAAGTTGATTTACAAATGGCTCTTGCTTATTATGAAATTCTATGCACACTATTTAAAACTATCTAAAATTATGACTGTTTTGCTATGTTTTGAGTTATAAATCTTTGATATATTATGAGATTTGAGGAGGGGATTTGATGTATATTGCCTAAGGGTGTTGCATGGTATTAATTGATGGATTTGGAATTGATTTTATGGCATGATCGCATCTCTATATTTCATGATTTTATACTAGCATTACATACCCTTTAAGTGTTTGATAAAATATCCGGATGTGGGTTCTTGAGGAACTGAAGGTCCAAGGCATGAGATATGATATGATTGACTATATGATGATGAAATGATTTTATGTATCTAGTAAATTCTATATAAAGTTTTGCATTAGACCATGCCCAATCTGGGGGAACTAAGAACCCAAATAACCAAGATGGGGGTTTGTACTCATCAACCTGGTGAAGGCTTTGTACTTCTTCACCTAGTGATGGGGTGGCATCATTGTTAACCTAGATGGGGATTTGTAGTCATCAACCTAATGAAGGGTTTGTACTTCTCCACTAGGGTGATATAGCAGCAGCATCACCAACCTAGATATGGGTTTGTACCTTACCACTTAAGTCATAGGGCGATATTATCACTAACCTACCAAGGGGTTTGTACTTTGAAAATCTAGATTGGTCTCTTCTACGCATATGAAATCCTATATGAACATGAGTTACTTAAGCATGTTTTACTTGTGCATTGATCATACATGCCATACTGATATATTACGCCTGTTGTCTATTGTTGCGCATTTTGACTATGATATTTAATTCTTGTTGCATTGTATCCTACATACTTAATATATTTGAATGTACTAACGTACTCTTAGCTACATGATATCATCATGTAGGGACCGATTCCTATGTTGATCATCCTCATCCACGTGGCTAGATCGCTACTACTCAAGCTTGTGGTAAGTCCTCCACTTCGGGGACCTTAGTCTATGTTGCTCTTATTATGTATTGAGATATTTTTCTTTATTGTCTATTTTGACTATGAGTGTGATATCTCTTGATTTGTCTTGGCCCCTGCTCTTATCCATGTAATAGAGGTGTTTGTATATAAGCTAAGAACCTTGACTCTAATGTTCTTGATGTATATAATATGAAAATACTTTCCCTTAGCTCCGATTGTCCCACCTTATTATCTCTTTGATGCTTGTTTCAATGGTTGAATGACTAAGGATGTGTAATGATGTTCTAAGAGGTTTGTTTGGGGTCCCTTTGGGATCCCCCTGTGTCATGTCACTCGTAGGCCCTAGCCTTGTGTTGTGACAAAAGTATTAATTAACTCTCTTCATTCTGATTGCTTTTTAGTAATGGCTAATAGTGGAACTTGTCTAGTTGTTACTGAAAGGATCAATGCAGTAATAAATGGGAAAAGATATTAATTAATAGGATTCGATCAAGTTATTCTTGTCCAATCAACAAAACTAGACTAAGGGGAAGTTGTACTGGAACAATAGGTAAGGGGTGGTAATGTCACACTGCGGGGGTAGATCAAATCATAGTAGTGAAATTTTCCTCTTGCCTACATTAAAAGGTTATGTAAACATAACATACATATGGAACACATTACAAAATAATGCAATCATCTTGTAACACCAAGTTAAGGAATCATGGGGAACACAATACCCTAGTCACTCTTCTTACTAATTCACATCATTTATTCTAGTTTAGGTTAACTTTCTGCAAATTACAAACCCTGCCTTTTGGTAGATAAGTATATTAATTAACTCGAATTGCTTGAAATTACTCTGAGTGCACCACATTCCCTGTGGGTTTGACCTTAACTTTGATTGGATTATATATATTGATTATGATTGCTTTAACCTTTAAAAAGGAGGTCTAGCTTGGGCAGCATCACTTTTTGGAATAGGAATTATCATTTTAAGTTTGTGCTGATGTCATTTGGATCACTAATGCACTAACATTATTTATAGACCTCATTAACAAGGTGTTTAAGACTTAACTCTACATGTTCATTATGGTGTTTATTAATGAAATTCTTATCTAATCCCAAGGTGAACAAGAGTATATGGAGCAGTTGAGGGTAGTGTTGTGAACCCTAAGGTAACATAAGCTCTATTCAAAGATTGACAAGTGTGAGTTTTGGCTAGATAAGTTTCCTTCCTTAGGCATATGGTATCTAGAGAAGGCATCGAAGTTGGTCCTAAAAAGGTAGAGGCAGTAAGAAATTGGCCAAGTCCATTGACTCCTTCTTCCATAAGGTACTTTTTGGGTCTAATCAGTTATTAAAGACAATTCGTACAAGACTTCTCCACAGTTTTATCTCTACTCACAAATCTAACACAAAAAGGCTATGTTTACACAGATAGAAAAATGCGAGAGGAATTTACAAACCTTGAAGGATTGGTTGACTTTAGCCCCTATATTGACATTGCCATAGGGGAATGAAGGGTTCATCATGTTTTGTGATGCATCGAGGATTTGGTTGGGCTGCATGCAGATGCAAAATGGTAAAGATATTGCCTAAGCTTTAAGGTAGTTGAATGTTCCTGAGAACAATTACCCAACTCATAACCTTGAGCTCGAGGCAATGGTGTTTGTCTTAATCATCTAGAAACATTACTTTTATAGAGTCCATAGGTATGTCTTCACTGGCCACAATAGTTTCTAACGTATGTTCACCCCGAAGGATCTCAAAATGAGTGTGAACTACCACTAAAGAAAGGCTAATGTGGTAGCTAATGTCCTTAATAGGATTTCCATGGTTATTATATCCTATAAAGAAAATGATGGAAAAAGAAAGTTGTCTAAAGATCTTCATATGTTGGCAAGATTGGTAGTGAGATTGAGTGAGTTTTGAAATGATTGTGCAATGGTTCTTCACAGGCCAACATCTTCTTTGATTGATGAGGTAAATGCTAAGTGAGATCTTGATCCCATGTTTATTTAGTTGAAAACTTTGGTGAATGATAGAAAGGTAGAGGTCTTTTCACAAGGGCAGATGTTGCACTCCAATATAGAGAAAGGTTGTGCATATCTAATGATGATGAGTTGAAGAATTTGATAATGCAAGAAGCCCATTACTCTTCATATTCTAGTCATTTTGACTTTGCCAAAATATATAGAGACTCGAGCAAGATTTACTAGTGGAATGGAATGAAGAAGGACATTGCTCAGTTTATGTCTGAATGTACCGACAGCTAGTAGGTTATAGTTGAACACCAAAGGTGAAGTGGCCTAGCCCAAGATATTGACATTCTGACTTAGAAGTGGGAAGAGGCCAACATTGACTTTGTAGTTGGATTGCCAAAGACCCAAAATGCTTTGTCTCTATATGGGTAATAATTGACCATATGATGAAGTTAGCCCTTTTTTTGCCAGTCAAAACTACATTTAGTTCTGAGTACTGCGCCCACTTATATATCACACATTATATCTAATCGTGGAGTTCAATTTAGTTCTTACTTTTGGAAGTCCTTCTAAAGAGGGCTTGGCACTAGAGTAAAATTGGTGTATGGCTCTTCATCATCAAATCGATGAGAAAGACGAGAGTACTATTATAACATTGGAAGATATGTTGAGAGCTTGCATGATGAAAATTCAAGGAAAGTTGGTATGAATAATTGCCTCTTATCGAGTTCGCCTACAACAATTGCATTCATTCAAGCATTTGGATGGCACCATTTGTAGCATTGTACGGTAGAAGATGTAGATCCCCATTAGGTGGTTCAAAGTTTGGGAGGTGGAATTAGTAGGAATAAACTTGTGATGAATTCTATGGATAAAATTATAGGATAAGGGAGAAATTGCAAGTAGCCGAAAGCCGATAAATGTCCTACTCTGATATAAGAAGAATGGAACTTGAGTTTGAAGTTTGTGATTAGGTCTATATGAAGGTAACTGTAATGAAATTAAAGGTGCTCTACAATTTGGTAAGAAAGGTAAATAGAGCCGTAGATATGTGGTACCTTACAAGGTGGTGAAGAGAGTGGTGATTATAGCTACGAGATGCACTTGATTCATTCGGTCATTCATGTATGGAAGTTGAGAAAATTTATGGGTGACCATAGTTCTATAGCTCCTTTGTATGATGTAAACATTGAAAAGGCTATGAGTTTTGTAGAGGTACCAATAAAAATCCCAGAATGACAAGTGATAAAGCTAAGGAACAAGGAAGGAGCTTCCGTCAAGGTACTTTGGAGGAACCAACATGTTGAGGGTGCTATATACGAAGAACAAGCAGATAGAAGTTCTATCCACATCTACTCCATTCTACTCAAGCCTAAGGTACTAATAAATTTTTCAAAACCTCTAGTTTCATGCATTCTAGTTTCTCATGATATATGAATTTATTTTGATATTTTTGGACTATTTTGAAATAGGTTTATACTATGAAATCTTGAGTTTTTGAGAAATGTTGTTTGACTTGCGTTTTTTCATGCTTAGTAGGTTATTAACTTCTACTTTACTCTTTATAACCTATTTTTACGTACATTCAGGGGAGAATGTTCCCAAGGGGGAGTTGTTGTAATGACCCCTAGTTTAGGAGGCCTGATTTTGAAAAGATAGCCTGAAAAAAAACTAGGAACTTTTGTTTCACGAGGCCAATTATGGCCTATAGGGATGGCCCTTAAACATAGATGTTTAGAAATGGGAAAAGTTTCCAAGTGTGGGGTAACCCATAGACCAGGTTATGACTTATAGGTGATACTATGGCTTATTATAGGTTCGTGATTAGGAGGCCAGGCATGAAGGAAAGTTGGAGTTTTGAGAAGGTGATTAACGAGTTAATAGATGGCTTGTGGATTGGGATATGAGGTGAAATTTGTCTATGTGTGGAAGTACTCTACGAGTCCAACCATGGCCCATAAGTGATTCCATGACTCATCCTATTCATCATGGTTTTTTATTCAACAAAAGCAGATTTTAGGATTCTCAGGTGAGCCATGATAATAAGAGACTTATAGACTATAAACAATTTTACAATCCGTAGTTGAGGTCTTGTAGATGGCTTCTAACAGTTTATTAAGGGTAAATTTGGTCATTCCCATCAAGTTGAATTTATAACTATGACATTTTGGGGATGGGAAAGGAACATATATTACCCTACAAACCCTAATTAATTTGATTCTATGCTCCTAAATACTTCAAAACAAAAGAAGTCCTCAACAGCTCCCCAAAAAGCAAAGGTAGGGTTTCCAAACTTCTTACCCAAGGTTCTAACATTATTTCTCTCTATTTCCCTAGGTATGTGAGTTAATTTATGGGTATCCTTTCACCAATACAGTTCCCTACTATGAATTTTACCTTTTCTTTAAGTTTTTCAATTCTAATACATACTTATGATGATTTTATGATTCGTAAGTTAACATATGATATTTATAAAGTTCAATGATTACTTTGCTATGTAAAAAAATGCATGTGTTTGATGTATGATGTTGATTCTATAATGGGTTTTGAAATGATTAAGGTTGGGTGATTTCGATATTCCTTTGTAAAGCAATTTCTTAAGACTCATGTAATTTATAATTGTTTTATACATCACTTAAGACCACCTTAGTTTCAATAAACGTTTTCCATGAATAACGACTATGATTAGGGCATTTATGAAGAGATTCAAAGTTAAAGTTTACCGAAGATATATGTATGATGATTATTGCCCTAAAAGATGTTTAAGAAAGATTCTTAAGTTTTAGCTTCTCCTATGAATGCTACTCATTACTCCAACAATAGGTTTTAAAGGATTTCAATGGGTTGTCATAGCATAAAGAGGACTAGAGATTGGGATTCATACAGTTAGTTAAGGCACGATCCCATGAAGCAAAATCTCTGTGTCCCTCACTATTGTGCCACCATAGGAGCCTTGTCGGCTAGGCTTCTGGATCCACATAGGTTCAAAAGTTATGAAAGATGTAATTTGCAAAGTTACAAAGCTTCATATATCTACCTAGGCAAGTAGATTTCCGTTTTTCCAATGGAAGGAGGGCATTGCCTTTTTGCCTAATAGAAGGAGTTCATTGGATTTTATGTACTGGATCACATGGTCTTACTGTCAGTTATGGTCCATTTCCACAAAGTTTACATAATACTATTGTTATACCCAAGCCTAGGGCCTAGATGTGACATGACGTAAGGGGAACCACAAGGGACCCCAAGCAAGCCTCTTAGAACATTATTACACAACTTTGGTCGCGATAGCAAAAAAATAGTAATAACAAAGTAAAAATAAGGATAACCAAGGCTAAGGGACATTATTCATATCATAACAACAAGAGTCAAGAGATAGCAGCTAAGTTCATAACATTAGACATGACATGTCCAACAGCACCTACACTACATATAAAAGAGTTGGGGTAAGACAAGCAACTAGGCTCACCCTCATGGTCAATATTAAAAACAAATAAAGGATAAAGTTAGAACATTGGATGATATCATAAGCAACATCCCTAGAATGGAAGACTCACCAATAAGCTTGTGTGAAAGCATATTAGCCACGTGGATGGGGATGCTCAAGTGGGGCTCCGGTTCCTACATGGTGACATCATGTAGGCATAGAGTATGCGTTAGTACGTTTGAATGTATAAGTATGTAAGATGCAATGCAACAAGTGATAAACACCATAATCAAAATGCATAACAAAGGCAATGAATAAGGATAGAGCAATATGGCATGTATGAATTATGGTTGAAGTAAAACCATGCTTATATAGAACATAATCCATGTGTAAGGAGTGACTACTTTAGTGCAATCCAAGGCCTAACACCTCCTTTGAGAGGCACATAAGGTACAAACCCCTTCGTACAACCCCCCCAATGTGATTATCAAGGTACAAACCTCTCGACATAGTTGCATGAGCCTGCCACCTCCCGAGCAAGGCGATTGAGGTACAAACTCTTCAACATAGTTATCAGGACTATAACCTCCCGAGTGAGGCTTGGCCATTTTCCCTACATCATAGAGATAATATCATATATGTATATTCATTTCATCAACGTATAGTCATTCAAATCATAAGACATGCATTAAGCATTAAATTCCTCACGAAAATCACAACCAAAATTTTATAGAACACTTGGTGGTTGTGTAGCGCTAGTGCAAAATCATGCAATTCAAGAATGAAATTATGCGAGAAAATTTAGTGTAAAACCATTAATTTGTTAGACCCCATATGTTAGAACCCATAAGTCCTTAATTAGTTCAATTTGGTGAAGTTTGGGACCAAAAGTTAATTTTTCTCTAAGTTAAATCCTTAAGAATAAAAAGGTTGTGCAGTCATGTGTGTGTCCAATTTCTATTGGTCCATATGTGGACTTGGTCTATATATATAACCTTGTGAGAGTTATCTTCTACAAGAGAGGGAGTTGATACTGCAAAATTTGGGGGAAAAAACTATGAGACCAAGTCTCGGCCAGTAGCTGAAGAAAAAATATTATTTTCTTTTGAGTGTTCGAGTATTTATCTCTCCAGTCTCATTATATTGGATCCCCTAAGTGGCGTAAAGACGTTAGTTGGTCAAGAAAACGCTTGGTTCGACGGCTAGGAGGATGTGGGTCTTGTAAGAAGCTTGAAAGGTATGCTAATTAAAGCTTGTGGGTGTGTTAGGCGTGCGTTATACTGAAGGTAAAACATGAAAAAAAAGGTTGGTTATTAATTGAATTTTGAATTTGTAGTGGGAATTGAGGATAAGTTGCGTATGATGGTACATGGGTTTATAGTTATGTGTTTATGTTTATTTGGCATGAAAATAGTCTTTGTGGGGTGAAAGAAGTATTGGGAAAACTATATTAATGTTTACATGAAAGTTATCTTGAGTTGGAGTCCCGTCGAAGGTATAATGTTATGTTTTAGCGTTGGGGGTTTGCGTTGGGCGTTGGGGTGATGTATTATAGTTCTTGGAGTATATAGGAAGGCTTGAATATGGTAGATATAAGTTTGAATCAATGCTGCCCTATTTTACCATTTATGTCGCAATAGTGTTTTGTGGTGTTTTGATGTTTTGATGGTATTGGAAAAGGTTTATTGATGTTGTAGGTTGTTGCTGTTGTTGATTGATTACTTGAGCCGAATTAAATTCTCAGGGAAACATATTTTAAGGGGAAATGCTGCCAAAATTTTTATAAAATTTGGAACTAGAAATCTAGGATTTAAGACCTGCTAACATTATTAATCATTGGCGTTATTGTGATTTATGTAGACGTGAGACATCCCGAAGCATAAATTGGATTGGTCTTGCGTTGGACTTAGTTGGAGGAAAGGAATCAAGGTATGTAAAGATTTCTACCTCTTGGCATGAATTAGTTACATTGGGTCAATGTCTTATGTTGAAAAATTCCTTTTCCTTCACAATTTGGGTCCAAATATGTCTTATGTCCACTCCTTGGGACTTTCATAAAAATA